>JASDQU010098608.1:0-18133 GCA_032191745.1 Picea mariana | reverse complement strand
CAAGATAGTTGAGCATAGGAAGGATAGGAATGAAGATGGAAGTAAGTTAGGGAGGAAGGATGAGTAGAAATAATTGAGAAATTATGGAGATTTGTCTTATGGTGGAATTTATTGCTTTTCCCTTCTAAAAAGAAAATGTGTATATATGAATATTCATAATTATGTAACTAAACCACAGTTGTCTAAATAAAATTGTTGAACTAGATAATTATAATTAAAGGATTTCGCAAACATTGGACTGGTTTATTGTATTTTATAAAAGAATAGTCTTGTTGATTGGATTGGATACATACATAAATTACTATAAGGGTGATAGTTATTGATTATTAGTACATGCATGAGAATTATATGTACTAGCTACACATGCATTTCTTGTACATATACACTAGTATGTATGAGTTTTCTTAGGTTACTTACTAATAATGTCGGTTAATTGTTATGAATGTGTGAATCGTGTTTCTTTTCCTTTGTATCATGAAATACCTTAACTTTGGGATGAAGTTTCCTGAAGGGTGGGTGTATGTAAAAACCCTGGTTAAATAGTTGAATAGGGTTTATTAAGTATAGTTAATTAATTAATTAACTGTCTTAATGTGTATTAGTTAAGTAATGATTAACTATTAATAATATTATTTATTTATTTATTGTTTAATAAATGTCGATTAATTAATTAAATGATTACTTAACACATTCAAAGATTTGGATAATGAATTAAATGGCTGAATAACTTTAAATTATTTACAATAATACTTTACGTATGCAAGGGGGGAATGAAGCATGGGGTGGAAGGATAAGGTAATAAAGGAATCGGATAAGGTAATAAAGGAATCAGATAAGGTAATAAAGGAATGGAATAAGGTAATAATGGGGAGGATAAGGTAATTAATGGAGGATAGGGAGTCGGTGAATGGGAGGAGATATGACTGGGAAGAGTCGAACGGGAGAGGATGAGAAAAATTGGGAGGAGAGGACTGTATTTTGGGGGTTGTTGGATATTTTTCTGGTTTTTGGGAGTTTGGTTTTTGAGTTTTGGTGAACCATTGCAGGGGGCACCGGGTTGCTAGGGATTTTGGGCTCAGGGGCCAGGAATCCTCACGGAATCCTGGAGCTAGGGAACTGGATAGGCTGCTCCTAGCTGGCAGGGAGGAAAACTTGATTTTGGGCACAGTTTCAGCTTGGGCTTGGACAAACAGAGTTGGGAAACAAATCACTTGACAGGTATTTTTCTTCGTTATTATGGCATGTTCATGATCGTATGATGTTTCAATATGTTATTTATGTTGTGTATCTCATTCAATATATCATTTATATCATGCTGCCCAAAGGGAATTTTGCTGAGTCATAAACTGTAAACTCTTATTTTGCTGATGATATTCTGCTAAACAAATTATAATAGCAATGTTATATTTAATTATTTAACAAATTCTAGGATCTGTTAGACAAAACCTTACAGAAGTCTTTTATTTCAAGGATTTGGTCACCTGGTGCGCTGAGAGATATATTGCAAGATAGCAGATCATTCAGTTGTGGGACGATCCCCCTGTCTCTCTATCGCCTCAGGTATTCTGTAAGATGTTGAGACTTCCCGAGCCAACACTCACCTTCAAGGGAAAATATTGCAGGGATTTATTAAAGAAGCATGACAATGGACTGGACCTCTTACCTGAATTCCTGGAGAACCTAGCGGTCGTCCCTAAGGATATCACAAGATTGCAGTTTGGCTCATTTTAAAACCCCTTCCGGTAAATTGAATGTCTTTTTACTAGGATAACAGGACAAGAAACTATATCCAACATCTCTCGGATGATTCTTTACATTCTATATTTTACGGTCAAATAACAGGCCATCTTCAATTGGGGTAAGTTGATTTCCATTGAAATCTCTTCCCAATTGTCGCAATACAAGAAGGAGAAGAAATTATATATGTCATCTTATTTGGTTTTCGTGATAGTGAATTTCTATCAGTTCTCGAGATTATCTGTGTTCAAGAAGGTAAATTGTGAATTCGACCCAGTAACCTTCTGGTATCAAACATTATGGAGGCACAAGGCCTCCCAAATTTTTTATGAAGTTTTTAATGATTTTGTCTCAGTTTTTAAGGATTTGTTGTTTGTAAAGGACGCTCCTCGGATGTCTGACCAAGCAAGTAAGTTCCTAGATAGAAAGGGGACACTAGAACAAATGGAGAATTATAAAATTATAAGGATTTTTGGGTCCAAGGAAAATTCTTCCTTCCTTTCGTGCCAAATATCTGAAGAAAAAAAATTGTTGCTAAAATAGCAAGGCAGTACAACTATTAGTTGCATTTTTTATATGAAAAGAGAAAAAAACAATTCATACCTCTGCCTTGGAAAGTTCGGGATTTCATATTCAGAAATATGAACAAGATTGATGAATTTGTGGGCCACTTCCACAGCCTCAATTTAAAATATGTTGAAAAAGTAAAAGGGTTTGACCCTAGTGGTATTTTTGTAAAACCTCTATTGCCTGTTGGTTTCAGCAATTATTTCATTAATGCTATTCTGAATAAAGACAAAGACAATGCCTCAGGCACTCCCGCTTGTGACACTGACGACTTGGAAATGATACTCAACACCAATGAGTCGTACAAGCAGAGAGGAAAAGGTCTGGGTGATAAAAGTGTCCAATCCCTGACTGCCACGCTAAAGAGTACAACATCTCAGAGCAGCGCTCTAATGGCCCACCAAATTAAGAAAGTAACCCACAGTTCTTCAGGCGGAGGAGGAGATAAGAACCCTCCTTCTGGTAAAATTGAAAGTTATCATAAACTTCCCTTGAGGAAGAAAATAAAAAAAAATTGTGGAAGAATAGGAGGGACCTCGAGGTGAAAGAGATATCCATGACCTCTCCCTCGAGGATATGGAACTCTAAATTGACATCGATAAAGTGTTCCCCAATGTCGACCAACTAGAGAACATTTCTCACCAAAACCCTCACATGGAAATAATCGAGACTGAGACCTTCGATGAAGAGGAGTCTTTTGTATTTCAGAGCATTGTTTTTTACAGCGAATCCAAAAATTTGATTATTGAGAAAAGAGATGTAAAGAATAAAAAGGGGAAATATCGTTTAGAGATTAACCTACAGAACATACATCCTTCCCAAATTTTCCAAATACATCAAGCAATTGGAGATGCTCTAGATAATTATATTGGAGGCCTTGAAATGGAGAATGTCAAGTTAAAGGAGCAAATCAAAGAATTGGAGGAAGCTTTAATGCCTCTTCCAGTACTTGCTAGTCCTTTATCAATGATCGGGCCTACCACACCTACGGAAAAATTAAAAGGATCGACAAGCCTCCTCACATCATCCCAGGGCTATGCGGAAAAGAATACCAGGAAAAGAATGGAACTAATTACATAAGCTTGGGAGATGTCAAAGAGAATGGTCTCTTTTGGAATGAGAGCATGCGCTTTCCATGAATATTGCAGGCAGGCTTGAAAAACGAGGAAGGTTTCTACCTCGATGCGGTTGTACCATTTGGGTTTAAATTTACCAATATGACTAAGTTGAGAAGAAGAGAGGAGTATCTCCCTTATCCAAACAGGATAAAACAACTAAACGCATGCTGGAAGGAAAAGGTTAAAAACCTGAATATTATTGTTCAAGAATGCAGCCAGGCCATAACCAGAAGAGAAGAATTATTCGAGAAGCTAACTAAGATAGATCTAGCTGGCAGCACCAATGAGGTCCAAGACCCAAAATTGATACTCAACTAGTTGTTCTTAACCAATCAAGCATTTGATAAACAACTTGAGATATTTAAAGGGTTATCATCTGAAAAATTCTATGGCATTCTTGAGTATAGTGAAGATTATGTGGAAAACTGGCTAGTTGATTATTCGATTAAAAATCAAGATATTGAAGAAGCTTTGTGGAACATTTCTATTGATCTAAGGGACTTGGAAGACAATCTCTTCAATATAAAAATCCACCATGAAATCAATGTGGCGCCAATGAGGAGCTACATTGAGGACTGGTTTAAAAAAGTTGTCGACAAACTTACCGATGAAAGGAAAAGGATGGTTGATACAGTTCCTGTAACTGTCGAGGAAATCCATAAAAGGACATCAGCGAGCAAGTGACAAATCATGAGATACCATCGTAGTAATTTCATATTGATCACATCTTTATGTATTTATCAAGATCTTCATCTAGTTACTCCACCTCTTTAAATATAAATGTTTAACTGAAGACTGATAATTTCTTTTTTCTTCTTACCAGGTCTTGTTGTCTTCCGCCGCCCACTTTATTTTTTCTACGAACTTCATTCTTATACATATTTTCTTTATGGTCCGCGGGAGCCCCAATCCCAGTCATTATGACAATCGCATTTTAATTTCAGAGAATATGTATTGAACTATATATATTTTTTAGAAATTCCAAGAGAGTTATTTTAGGAACAATCTCGACTGTACTTTGTAACCCAGATTTTCTGAATATAAAGTATTTTAGTTTGATCTATCATTTTCTTCATTTGAGTTGCCCATGTATCACTTTTTCAAAGCTCTCTTATGCATGCAGATCATTTTCTTTTAATTTTTATGTGATCAGAAAGATGTATCCCTACTATGATGGATGAGAGGAAGTTTTGTTTATTTGCTTTAAATATATGAATGTGTGTGTTTCCTGGTCCATTCTCAGGAACTCTATTTTTAAAGAAAATTAAAAAAACATTTTTCATTTTCTTTTACATCTATTTTACTTTCCTTTGATGGACTTCTTTAAAAGAACCACATTTTACAAATCTCGGACATAGGAGTACCACCTCTATAAAAACGTAGGAGGATTTGTATCCTCATGAGGTTATCGTTTCAATCCTAATGGATTCAAGTGTCAACAAGATCAAGAGAGATAGAGCAACTAGAAAGCTCTAGTTGAACCAGAAAAAGTATATTGAAATAGTTTTGAAACGTTTCAACATGCAGGATTTCATACCTATGAAGGTGTCAATTTCTATGGGAGCAAGGCTAACTATTGAACAGTGTCCAAGGATACGGGATGAAATAGAGGACATGGCACATGTTCCCTATGCAAGTGTTTTTGGTATTCTAATGTATGTGATGGTCTTCACTCGAGCAGACATTGCCCATGCAGTGGGAGTGTTGAGCAGATATGTGTCGACACTTGGAAAGGAGCACTGGACAACTATCAAGAGAGTATTTAGGCATTTGTGTGGCACAAAATATTATGTTATATGCTATCAAGGAAAACTTGGAGGTGACATTGAATTAAATGTACATGTCTTTGTCAATGTCGACTGGGTTGGATATCTAGATCGACGAAGATCCACTAGTGGATATGTGTTCAATATGTTCGTCAGAGAAATCATTTGGATGAGCATGCGACAGATGGTTGTATCCTTGTCAAAAAAATAAGTTGAATACATGACAACCACTCATGGAAGTAAAGAAGCAGTATAGCTGCAAAGGCTTTGTTAAGGAATCAGGTTTGAGTAGAAAGCTATGAAGATAAGTTGTGACAATCAAATCTCAATATTCATGGAAAAAAACCCTGTTTCTTATTCTAAGAGTAAGAACATTGATGTACAATACCATTTCTTGAGAGACATGGTGGAAAGAAACAATGTGTTGTTGGAGAAAGTAGACATGTTGGAAAATGTAGAAGACTCTTTGACCAAGTCTGTGAGTGTTGTGAAGTTCTCTTGGTGAAAAGAGGCAATGGGAATTGTTTCCCTAGATTTGTGAACGAGAGTTTAGATATCTCTTGGTTTCAACAAAGAAAACAAGAAGTGGGATAATGTTGGGTTGTTATATTCTTTGTAGTGAAATTCTAGTTGAGGTGGATCGACTAACAGTCGAAGTCAAAGGAATCGATAGCAAGATGAAGGTCGAGGTGGTTAGACCGGATAAATTTGAAGTTCAAGTAATTGACAGCAAGTTGAAGGTCGAGGTGGTTCGACCGGGTAAAATTGAAGTCGAAGGAATCTACAACAAGTCGAAGAGGTCGACAGGAAGACATGTGGCAATGGACTGAAGACCAAATGAAGGTCGACAAGTAGTCGACTGTAACAGAATACAGAGATTCATGGGATTTGTAGCCAATGATATGGATGGATCTATAACCCTCTCTGGGTGCCTTTTCTTTAGGGTTTTTCCTATTGTAAATCCTATAAAGAAGGCGTGTTGTAATGTTGTAAAAGCTAATGAATAGAAAATCAATAATCGTAGAGGTTTTTGGTAATGAAGATGTAAATTGAATTGGCTATAGGGTTGTTCTTGTGTAAATAAAGATGGTATGACGTCGATTGTGTCTTATTTGTGGACTAAGGTTAGGCATGTAACCTTTTTTTTCTAAATGAATAAGACAACAAGAGAGCAGAATGCTCAAGGAATCTTGGTTTTCCCGGTTTGGGTTTCCAGGGTAAAATCTCTTTGTACTATCTGTTTTCTTTTTCATTTACTTTCTTGTTTAAATATTTCTTCCTCTCTTATGTTAGGTTTAGCATGGAAGTGTTCTTCATTTCCTAATATGAACTAGAACCCTTGTGAAAAGTCCCTACAAAGGTGATAACTAGGGAAACAAGATGGGAAGTGCACCACTGTCACCTTAGTACACTTTCCCCTGCATATTAGGCCAACTCCTAGAAGCCATAGGGAGGTATCCCAAATAATTAAAGTAAACCTCTTTAAGTGATATAAAACCATGCAATCACTTGATTTACTTTAATGAATCCACAAAATATGTAACAAGAATATGCATTAGGATTTCAATCAACGATTACAATGCTCGAAGGATATTAAACTAGAAACAATTGCATGAATCACAATTATATACACTTCAAAGACATATTAGGATCTAGTGGATGTTTGTGCCAAATCAAATGAGTAATATAAACATCATTAACAGCTTTGAATTTTCAATTAATTCTATCACTCAACAAACAAAACTCATGAGAGATTAGAACCACTTTAAGATACTTTAAGGCACAAAGAGTGAAGACATTTCGCATTAATCAAAGGTGCAATGTGTGCTTGTGTTTACCACTTGATTATTTGCTAAGAGAGGACAATATTAGGGTTGTCCTTTTACTTCTAAATCTTATTTATGAAATAAAACACAGAAGTATCATAGTTAGATCATGAAACTACCATCCAAGAGAGAGATTAAACACAAGGGATCAGTATTTCATTGATGCTTCCACTTGGGCAATATATTCTATACAATAAGAGTCAAACAATTTTTAGAGACAAGTTCTAAAGATATATATAAACATTAACTAAGCAATAACTTGCAAAATATATGGTGAATACCACCAAGGTTTCACAAGTTAACACTTGGAATTCACCAAATAAAATGTCTATGTGAATGATAAACAATTATAAGCACATTAAAGATTAATATCACCTCTATATATGTAATATAAACTTGGTAAACAATCTGTAAATGAAATAGAGTCTAGAAATAAGAAAGAAAACACCTTTAAGCACCAAACCCTAGCCTTAGGGTTTCACCAAATCTGACTTTTAATGTTGCAATTTAATTTCCAGATTTGAGAATCACCTTAAATCATCCCACAAAATGTTAGATAACACCTTAAAGCTCAATCCAATAGGTCCAATTGTCCTCCTTGGGGTTAGAGATCAACAATTAAGCATAAATCCTAGGATCAATTTATCTAAGAAATGTCCTGGAGGTGTAGGTCAGTTGGTGATAGAGTGCACTGTTAATATTGTGACATCCCTAGTTCGAACCTTGCAAATCCCTTTGTATCACACATGGGAATGAAAGGTTACATATGGAGGTTATAGTGGTAGCGGTCATAATCAGCCATGTGTCACGTTAGTACAAACCTGCCCAGTTGTTGATTCCACCAGATACAAAAAACAATTGTCTAGGAAATGAAATAATCTTTTAACTTTACACTAGACAATGAATGAAATATAAATAAATGATTTTATTTGATTTTCAATGGTATATTTCTTTATAAGAAACAAAAAATAAAAAGGTTTTTTATTTTATTAGGGTTTTTTTATTGGCTCTTGGATATAGGACTAGTGCCTTTTTAATCTGATTAGGGCTTATGGGGTCAAAAACTATGCCCCTCAAAGAATTCGTCACTTATATCTTATGGTATAGGGTAAGATATTATAAACCTAGGGGTAGATTAATCTTCAACGTAATCAAGATAAGATAAGAGAACCAAGGACCTAGAAGAAGGGATTCCACAAAGGAAAAAACCTTCACCAATAGGAGAAACTATAACTTGAACAAAATACTTAAAACCCTTGCTAAGGAACCAAAAGAAAAACAAGACAAGATATTGAGCACTTACCCATGTTAACAAGAGAAGAAGGAAGGAACAAACCCTAAATCATCTCCTCTCCAAGTAGTTAATTAACTCCTCAAATGGATTGATCTTGAAAGCTAGTAGAAGACTTGAATCACCATAACAAATATTTAATGCACGAAGAAGATAACCAAGAAAGACAAAGCTCCAAGGATTGACACCAAAACCTCAAAAGTAAGATCTTTTGTTAATTGTAGTCACATGATATCCAACAATTCACAACCATTTGGAATGAGAGGAGAGCCCCTATTTATAGAGGAGGCTTCTACATTAGGGATGATTTTAAGGATGAAAAATTATTTTAAAATGTATAAACCTTGGCAAATATTACTAATCCTTTGTATGCCAACTATAAATGTTTGGCGATATTTTTGAAAAACAATTCAAATTTCTAAGGATTTTATATAGTTGTATAAAATTTTGGTGATTTTTAACGTAAAATAATTTTATCCTATAGAATTTGGGCGAATTCTTTTTACAATGGCGAATCGTCTTTTGGGGAAAACCATGGAAAATTAGCTCATGAGCAAAATTTAGCCCCGAAAATCATCCTTGTGAATCTACATCCTTCTCATTCTTTATTAATTCCTTCTCCCTAAAATTATCCTAGGAGACTAACAAAGAAGACTTCTAATCCACACAAAGAAGGATACTAAGTAAATACATAATCAAATGATGTTATACATCAAACCATCACGAGAGAGGGGCATCTCACAAAAAAGGGATTGGTTTTCTCTTCTAGCCCAATGTTCCAAGGAAATAGTGATGTGGAGGCCTCAAAACATGGTGCAGTATCCTCACAAACAAGAAACGTACCAAAATCTATCTCCTCCTAGTGGAATGGCCTCATGAAAAGATGGAGAAGGACCTCAAAAGTGGACGACCTCCTCAAAATTTTCTCAAGGAATGCTCGAAAGGTATCTATAAGGCATGACCAATCCCTCAAATCAAGAAAATATGCTCCAAAAGGAAAGTAATATGCCTCTCCAAGTCAAATCATCACCAAAAATACCCTCATGGTTGTCATAAATCCCACACATGTGGGTCAACCCTCAAATCATGTAAGGAACATCTCCAAAAGTGATGAAAAAGGAGGTGGCTCTAGTATTTCTAATCCGACATGTGTAGATGGTGTCCATGTATGTAAAAGTATCCCAAATGTGACTTGGAGGATGTGACCAATGCCTCGAGATATGTGTACTACCTTGAGAAATGTGACACTACCTCAGGAGATGTGAAACTGAGTGACAGTATGTGGAATCATGTCTAATAATATATGGGCATAGTGTGATGAATATATAAGATAGGGATCTATGCTTAGGAATAAAATAAGTGTCTAGTACATAGATGTGGAAACCCTTACAAAGAACAACACTTTTACATCATATACAAAGGGGTAAGAGAGACTAGCAACTCCCCTGGATCATATTTCCTACTAGATCCACCCCAATATGGTTGCATACCAACCTAGATCATAAATTCTTGACATGATGAAGAGTTACCAACATCAAGGGGCAGTCGACCATAGCCACAAAATCAAACTCTGTCTTGAAATGGGACTAAAAGGATGGACCGAGACTGACCACAATAGATCTAGAGATCATAGGTCCCCCACCAATACATAGAAAATCTAAGCATAGTCCAATCCAATACAAGAGCACAAATACAACCAAACTTTTGGATCATCATGATACATGAAGTACATAATCTGTCCATATTATGGGCCACATTTGGTCAAAAATTGTAGGGTGCATTGAAGTGAATCTGAGGTGTAATAACTTACTCCAACTCAAGGACGTGTGCTCATCTTGAGAGTGCATGGGAACTCTAGAATCTATAAAATGTGTAGACCTGAAACATTTTCAACCAATGGATGTCAAATACAGGGAATGGTGCAGACACTAGTGTCTTTCCCCTTTCCCTGAGAGAGAAATAAATCCATGTGTAAATGAAATATATCTAAGCACATGTTAATAGTACAAGATCTCACAGAAAATATGTACTTGTGAGCATCATCTTACTTCATTCTAAAATAAAATGAAAATGAAAAAATCAATAAAGTAAATGAAATACACAAGTAAATACAATGCCCATGCAAAACAACTTATTCATTATAATGTACTCTAACATAATAAACATAACATGCTAAGTAAAATCATAAATACAATGCAACCATTAAATGAATTCATTAATACCTTGAAATGTGTGCTTGGTCACAAACCAAAATAATGAAACATTAAGGATCAAGTAAGAATATGTCGGCATCTCCTTTACCTTTCCTTGGTCAAAATATGAACTAGGATCATGATTGTGTGAGATAAGAATGAAGGCATTCCAAGGTTTACATGTATTGATGCAAGTTTCTTCAATCCAAAGGTTGATAGGGATGATGTATTCATATTTATCTACATAATCATAGGAAAAACTATTATTGTTACTCATCAAACCATCAAGCAAGAGGGGCTTTGAGGGTGGCTCCAATAGAAACCTACAATAAAATTGTTGCCCCTTCTTGTTGTCCTCAATCATATATATGGATGAAACATGAGAAAACCCATCAAATCTGAAAAAATATGTAAATCCATGACTCATGGTTGATTGCCCCTATATGTGAGGTTGAAAATTACTATCATAATCCCAAGAATTTCTCGAGCATGTGGATGACTACCAAGAATTTCATCTTCAAAAACATCATCACTAGATGTATTTTCATGAATATGAAATTCATGAGTTGGGGACCTCCATGGCTGAAAAAATTCTTCTATCATTTGGCCATGAAAACCTTCTCTGTGTACTTGTGAATCAGCCTTATTGTTGAGATGACATGGCTTCTCATGCACCATGAAGTAGGTTTCACATTCCATGATTGTGTTTGGCTATCCACAAGACCAAAATTATGCAATCTTAACTTTAGAAACATCAACATCTGTGTTGTAAATGGGATCCCCATCATAGTAAAAACAACTTATATCCCATTTATGTCTTTCAATATGGACAAAAGCATCAATATTTTCAATCTCTTTGTTGTCATGCTCTTCATCAATTAAGGTCTTATCCATTAGATTTTCTTCTTCCAAGTTGCTAAAATATGTATCATAAAACTCAAAATCTTGGAAAAGAATGTAACATATCAAAACCTTGCTTTCATGTAAAGGAGAATTGATGAATGCTTGAATGATTTTGTCATCAAGGTTCTCTTCATATACCTCACCTTCAAATGTCTTTTTATTTTCAATGGAAGCATGAGAATACTCTTAATCATAATTTTATTCTTGAGTAATTGCAACAATATCTTCATTGGACTCATCATCTTCAAGAGAAAAATAAGGAGGTTCTTGAGGCCCATCTTCAATGAGATATTCTTTGTTAATCACATCATAAATTTCCTTGACATTTTCAACATAGGGAATCCATTCTTCATCCCTTTCTAAATTTGAAATATTATACAACAAAGGATCATGGGAGGGAGGATATGGATGACCCTCATCAATTATATCATCTTCATGCTTCATTGGAGAGGGCTCACCATATTCTTCTTTAACATAATCATACAAGAAAAGGTATATCCATTGTTTCCTCTATTTCCACAATAAGATCACTTGAGGGTTTATCGTCATATTCCATCATTAGGTCATTGATATTTTACCCTTTTCTTCTTTGCACATCAAGAAATACATAAGCATATTCAACTTCTTTGTAGCCATAGATCCAACGCCTTTGAAACTTTTTCGGTAAACGCGAAAATGATTTTATCTATTTAGGCTTGAAACTACAATACCAATCCCATGAATCTTCTCCTTGCATTGAATATGAAAATGATTTCATTAAGAGATCCTCATAGCAAATGTTAGTATTTACCACATAATTCATAAAATATTTAAGGTGACTTGAAGCTAACCAAGGGTTTCCATCAAACTTTGGGACATGGATGAATATATGAATAGGGAACATATGTGGATGTCTCAGAATGCATGATATATCCAAAGGAATAAATACATTAGCATGAAATTTTATCTTGTTAGAAGCCACACTTTAAACATACAAAGTGATGATTTCTTAAAATGAAATAATTGCATACCAATCATATAGATACCAAAGAAGCAGAGTCACCAATATACCTTCAAATTCCAAGCTCTTTATATTTTCAAACTTTTGTTATGGGAATTATTTCTTGCAATATATCTCTTTGTTATATTTTCTTAGGTGGATTCAATAGATGAGACAATCAAGATTAGCAATCAAAAAAATATCATCAAGATACACATACAAAAATAAACCCAACAACAACAAAGAGATGGAATTTATCCCCATCAATGGCACCAAAAATGTTACTGCTTGAACTAGCACTCTTGTGAAAAGTCCCAACACATGTACTAACTGGGGAAACAAGACAAGAAGTGCACCATTGTCACCTTAGTACATTTTCCCATACAATTTAGGCCAATTCCTAAAGCAATGAGGGGTATCCCAAACACTGAAAGTAAAACTCTTTAAATGAAATAAAACCATGAAATCATTTGATTTACTTTAATGAACCCACAAAATATGTAACAAGACCATGCATTAGGATTCCAATTAGCAATTACAATGTTCTAAAGATATTCAACTAGAAAACATTGCATGAATCACAATCATATCCACTTCAAAGACTGGTTAGGAGCTAGTGAATGTGTGTGCCAAATCTGATGAGTAATTTAAACAACATTAAAAACTTCATATTTTCAATTAAGTCTATCACTCAAAAAACAAAACTTACAAGAGATTAGAACCACTTTAAACTACTTTAACGCACAAAGAGTCAAAGCATTTAGCATTGATCAAAGGTGCAATATTTTCTTGTGTTTACCACTTGATTATACCCTAAGAGAGGACAATATTAGGGATTTCCCTTCACTTATAAATCTAATTTGTGAAATAAAACATAGAAATTTTATATTTATATCATGAAACTACAATCCAAGAGAGAGATTAAGCAGAAGGGATCAATATTTTTTGGATGATCCCTTTTGGAAAATAGATATTGTATAAAAACACCGCCAAACAAGTGTTAGAGACAAGTTTAAAGATATATAAACATTAACTAAGCAATAAATTGCAAAATATATGGTGAATCCCCCTAGGGTTTCATAGGTTAGCACTTGGAAATCACCAAATAAAACCTATATGTAAATGATAAACAATTATAATCACAATAGAGATCAATATCACCTCTATATATACAGTAATGTTGCATTAAATCGATCTTCTTGCAACAATTTGTTCAAGTTTAAAATCTTCTTGTGTGGAAGGTTGCCTCGCGATTCCCCTGACTGCTTCTAGGGTTTTTGTCGTCGGCCACCCCCACCATGGCCTCTGGCTCGGGGGTTCGTGGCCCTCCTCAACCTCCCCTACCCCCAGACCTTGTTGTGTTCCAATCTCTTCTCTCTTCTTACACAAAATCTTCAAAAGGAATTCCCCAGTCGCGTTTCGTCAAAAAGTTGGATGAGATTCTAAAATTCCTTGTTCATTCCCCTTCCTCATGACCTTTCTACCTTAGACTAGCATAAAATGGCTTGATCGGACAATTTACAGGACTTTGGCCCTCCCCAAAAGTAATGGTGCAATGGCTGGACAAGAACTGGAAGAAAACAATAAAAGGGCAGCTTTCAACAACAGTATGTGGTAAGGGATTATATGTATTCCTCTTTGAAAACAAAGTTGATAGAGATTTGATTTTTAAGAATGGCCCATACTTCATGGCCACCAGAGGAATGTATTTAAATAAATGGACTCCATACTTCAGCCCTAAAAATGAAATTCCCTTAGTTGTCCCAGTTTGGATCAGGTTACCTTTCCTGCCCCTCCATTGTTGGAATGATGAAACTATCAAAAACATTGGAAATACACTGGGAAGGTTCATCGATTGGGCTGAACCACGAGATGGTCTACAATCCTGCGCTCATCTTTGTGTATAAGTAGACCTAGAGAAAGGACTTCCATAAGCAATCCAGCTAACTCTATATGGGTGTTCATACATCCAAACAGTAGACTACGAACAACTCCCTTTTAAGTGAAAAGCCTGCCATGAGTACGGACATTTCGCCAAAAATTGCCCCAAGGCTATCCAAGGGAACCCTGAACACAAAGTGACAGATCAATGGCAGCCAACTAAAATAAATAAAGTGATGAATAAATTATGAACCCAATAGGAAAAAAAAAATAACTCCAGGCCTCTCTCACCAAGCAAGGGGAAATCTCTGATACAAATCAATGATGAAGTAGAAAGTAGCAAAAATAAATTTGATCCCCTTGAAAAACTAGAGGCAGAAATGGTCAACTCAAAAGAAAGCACAAAAGAAAGTCAGCCAAATCCAAATCCAGACCTCACTTCGCCTCTAGTAGAGCTTGATACCCAACCCTTGGACCCTCCCCAAGCATAGGAGGATGATAGTCAAGAGGACTCGAGGGAAGATATGGACATGGAACTCCTAAAGAGTGTCAGAACCACGAAAGTAGGAAGGAAAACCAATAAAAATGGAAGGGAAAAAACGACTAACCAAAATAAGGATCTAGGAACCCAACCAACGTTGGAAGAAATTCTCAAAAAAGAAGGGAAGGGTGGGAAAGCCCCAACAACAAAAGGACAGTCTCATCCAATGAAAGGGGGGGAAACAAAACACACCAGTAATAATGAAGGTAGTCTCCTAGAATTGTAGAGGATTGGGACAAAGGGAAAAAAAAATAAGCAATGGGAAAACTAATCAGAATAGAGAAACCCCATATCCTCTTAATTCAGAAGACAAAACTACAGGGACCTGAAGCCTTGCGAGAAATGAAACAAATATGGAAAACAAGAAATAGAATAGCATTGAATGCTAGAGGAGCGTCTGGAGGGATATGCACTGTATGGAACACCGAATTCTTTAGAGAATAACAAACAGTATAATCAACACACTGGTCGCTAGTGAAACTAAAGCATCTACAATCAGGTATCACTTATCCTATATGTAATGTTTATATGCCTAATAATTACTGGGGAAAAAGGGAATGTTGGGAATCCTTAATGAAAATCAAAGAGCTCGGAGCCCAAAACAATTGCATTATTGCAAGAGACTTTAACACAACTTTACACCAAGGGGGGGAAAAATGAGGTATTATAGTAAGGGACCCATTCAGGGAACTCATGGAGGATCTAATTTCGGAACTGGATCTATTTGATGTTCAACCTTCTAAAGGGAAATTCACTTGGAGCAATAAAAGACTAGGGGTGGAACACATTGCTGCTAGACTTGATCATTTTCTCATCCATAGCTCTATCCTCCTCTGCCCACTCAACATTTTGTCCGAAATTTTCCCTTGGGGTATCTCAAATCATCGCCCAATATCCCTCTCCTTCGACAAAGTAGAAAATATGGGACCCATCCCTTTCAAATTCAACCCAATTTGGTTGGATTCCCCAAACTCCCTCCCCTTAATCTCCTTGGTCTGTTCAATCTGGGTGGACGGAACCCCTGTGTATATTTGGGAAAAAAAACGCAAAAAGGAAAAACAAGCAATAAAGGACTGGGTTAAAGTCTCTTTCCACTACTCAAGAGGAGAAATTGAAAGATATAAAAAGAAGCTAGAATATATTTAGGAGGAAATGGACACTAATGCAATTCAAAACAGACATTTAGTACAGGAGAAAGAGCACTTTCAAAACTACTTGAGAGCGCTCCACAATGAAGAAAAGGAGTGGAGACTCAAATCTAGAGCCATGTGGCTTCAAGCAGGGGACAAAAACACCTCTTTTTTCATAAGCATGCCAAAGCAAGACAACACAGAAACACAGTAGAGGAAATAAAAATAGCCTCATGAGATAGAGTCAACTTCTTTGGGGAGATAAAAAAGGAGGCTTCCTCCCACTTTAAAAATATTTATACTCAAGATAGTGTAGATAACAAAGAGAAGAGATTACAATTTATAGAGAATATCTCACATTTGATAAAGGAAGAAGACAATCAGGAGGTGAACAAGGTGGTCACAGAAGCAGAAGTTAAAGAGTTCGTTTATCAGTTTGATCCTGAAAAATTCCCTGGGTTGGAAGGATTCACTCTTCATTTTTATCGAGAATCTTGGGAAATAATCAAAAAATATCTCCTCTGTATGATTAAATATGTCCAAAAATCTTGCAAATTAGGAGGAGCAACTAATACCTCATTTCTAGCCTTGATTCCCAAAGAAAAAAATGATAACTCTTTTGACCTCTTTCGCCCTATCTCTTGTTGTAATGTCTCCTACAAAATTATAACAAAAATCATAGCAAATAGGTTAAAGCATCTACTCCCATGGCTCATTCTTCCCAATCAAGGGGGATTTGTGATGCAAAGGAAAATTTGGGATAATATCATCCTAGTGCAGGAGGCAATTCACACCAGTGTCACCAATAGAGAAAAGGGGATGATAATCAAAATAGATATGGAAAATGCCTTTGATCGGCTAAAACACTATTTCCTCTATGAAGTTTTAAAAAGATTTGGTTTCAATCAATCCTTTGTCTCATGGATCGTGGCTTTCATATTGTCCCCTTGGATAGCTCCCCCGATAAATGGGCGCACAACTCCTTTATTCCAATCCACAAGAGGACTACGGAAAGGCTTCCCACTCTCTCCAATGTTGTATGTTATTATGGAAAAAAAGTTGAATAGAATACTGGAACATGAATGAGCCACTGGAAATATCCTAGGGATGAAAATAACAAGGGGGGTCGGAAGATTAAACAATTCATAGTTTGTTGATGACACTCTTCTACTAGGAGGTGCCTCTCAAACGATGGCTAGAATATTCAAGTTGGTTCTCGACCAATACGAAACAGCTTCTGAGGGTCTTATCAATAAGCACAAAAGCCACATTTATGCCTGGAAGACGAAATCAAGTACAATGGTTAGAATTTCAAATATCCTATATTTTTCCTTTTCGATTGATTGGAAGCACTTCAAGTACCTTGGCACTCCTATCAGTATAAAATATCTCCCTGGGGAGGCATGGCATGTGATCCTCCAAAATCTCAAGGACCAATTCGAAATATAGGGAGCAACCTGGCTGAACCCAGCTGGAAGGATGGTCTTAATAAATTCAGTCTTATCCTCCTTTCCTATTTTTCAATTCTCATCCCTCCACGCTCTGGTGCGAATTAAAAAAGAAATGGCCAAATTAATCAGGAAATTTCTTTGGCAAAGGGGCAAAGACAACAAGAAAAACATCCACATGGTTAACTAGTCAACTGTCTATGCTCCTAAATAAAATGGGGGATTGGGTATCCGGGACCCGAAAAGATCAACATAGCCCTAGGGGAAAATTAATCTGGCGTTTAATCACTAGAGGAAAAGAATGGTGGAAAAAGGCAATCTACTACAAGTATCTGTCAAAAATCAAAAAGAGGTGTCTAGAAACAACCACACTCGGTCAAACAAGTTCCCCCATCTAGAAGCTAATCTGGCCCTCCATGTCACTCATTCAAATCCATCTCAGCTGGAGTCCAGGAAACAAAAAAGAAATCAAAATTTGGGAATATCATTTCTGAGACAAGGGAAAACTATCCTGCATCTCCACTCTTGACCCCCTCAGACAGTGGCTAACCTCCAAGGGGAAAACCAATCTTTTTGATATCTCTGACTAGAAGAGCAATGGTGATTAGAAAAATTTGAACTCATGAGAGGTCCCCCCTCTCCTACACAATAAGGCCCATCAGTTCCTCTTGATTGTCTCTAGTTTATTGTTGGTTGTGGAGCCTGATTATCTTCCTGATTTAGAGGTCTTTTACTTTCATTCGTGTTTATACCC
>JASDQU010098607.1:0-11458 GCA_032191745.1 Picea mariana | reverse complement strand
GTGAGTGAAGTTGATTTGGGAATCCCACTATAGTCGGGTGGCAGGACACTTCAGTGTTGAAAAGACAGTGGAAGTGTTGCAAAAAAATTTATACTGGTCGAAACTTTGATAGGATGTCAACAAGTATATTAGGTCCTGCACTTCTTGTGCTATTGTCAAGTTGACTAGTGCGAAATAGGGAACATACACCTCTCTTCCCACTCATGATAGACCATGGGAATCCATCTAAATGGACTACATGTCAAGCCTTCCATCCACCAAGAGGGGAAATGACTGTCTTTGTGTTTGTTGATCACTTTTCCAGGATGAAAATACTGGACGCCTGCAAGAAGAGCATCACAGTAGAGGCCACTACCAAGATCTTCTTTGAATGAGTCTGGGTACATTTTGGAATCCCACAAACCATTGTCTCATATCGAGACAGTCGGTTCCTCAACACATTCTGGTCGAGTCTCTGGTCACTGCTAGACACCAAGCTCACCAAGTGCATTGCCTTCCACCCCCAGACAAATGGCCAAACTGAGGTTGTAAATCGGTTGATAGTGCATATCCTGCACATGTACAATTCGAAGAACCTCCACAAATGGCATGAGAGTTTTCCATATGTTCAACATAGCTACAAAGGAGCCCTACATAGCTCAATCGGCCACAACCCCTTTCAGGTCGGGTTGGGATTCCAACCATTGGATCCCATGGATGTTGCACTACCTCTTGTGGCCACCTTGACCGATTCATCACCTGCTCCAACTGAAGTTGACAAAGCCTCCTGATTCATTTAGCGGATCCATCACATCTGCCAATAGGTTCAGGATATTTTACAAAAGTCTAATGCCAAGTACAAGAAGCACCATGATCAACATCAGGTGCCACATAAGTTTTAGGTGGGAGACAAAGTGTGGTTACACTTGAAGAAAGAATACCTTATGGGCCCCCATCAGAATCTTTTCACACTCCATTACGGACCTTACACCATCACCAAGGTTTTGGGTGACAACTATTTTGAGCTCAACATTCCTCCTTTCATTGCACTACACCCAGTATTCAATGTGGATCTCCTTTGGCCATACTTCCCACCATTGTTGGACACCTCAGATATAACAGAATAGTTGACACCAACATAGCTCAACCATGAATGCATGCAACAGGAATCCAGTGATCATATTTTGGACACACAGGTCAAAGGCACTCACTAGCAAAGAATCCATATTTATCGAGTTGTCAAAGCAGGGTAGCTCCTGCACGAAGGCAAGTGGCTCACTTGGGGACAAATTCAGTAGAAATTTCCTCATCTGATGGGGGACTCAATGCAATGGAGACCATTTCTACCTAATGGGGGAGTATTGATATATATGGATGTCGGTGGCCTCCCACCTATTCCAACTAGCTCATTTTGGCATTATTTTCCTAGTTTTCGAGTCCCTAACTTCTGGGGCCGTTTTGAGGTCCCAAACAATTTTTTTAGGGCTTGACACAATCAAATTGAAGACAAATTCAAATTCTGATGTAAACATGTGTATTCCTCGAATATACCTTTCCAATGGGTTATCGTGCGCCTAAAACAAAGATTGTATGAAAAAGTTATGACCCCGAGAGGTTGATGTACAAGATTCCCCCAATGGGGCCCACATGACTTTTGGCGCTTCATCTCCTAGGGTTAGGTTTTTGGATATCTAGAGTTTTGGAATTCCTATTTATTGTAAAAAGGCTTGGACAGCTTCATTGTAACCATCTACTTGCGAATGAGTGCAACCGTCACATCTCTTCTTAGAGATAAGCCGCCACCATTCTAGCAAGCTTTTTTTCTGATGCAATTTACAGTTTCAACACAATTTCTTATTGAATAGAAACCAGTTTTACTGTATCTCTACTATTGTATCTCTATTATTCTTGTGTATTTATGTTAAGAATTATAATAATATGTATTCATTTTCATTTTTCTCATAAAATTTGGATCATGTAGCTTCCAGGTGCATCGTGATTTCGACTACCTCTTCCTAAGTCATCACCTTTTGTTGGGTGCGAGGTACTCGGATATGGGGGAGTAACCCCACAATGAACTATTCTCTGTGTTGCAAGCCTTGTATTTGGAACATCAGCCTATCGAACAATATTTTAAACTACTAGTCATAATCCTAGAGGGTTTCTCCTGTTTGATCTTCTTGATTTTTGTAATGTATTGGGATTCTAAATTGGGATTCTGAATTAGGTTTCTAAAACTTCCTACGTATATCCTTCTTAATCTCGTACAAGGACATTTTGTGTCCCGCTGGTGCAGTAGCCTTTTATTCCATGCACCACATTAGGGCTCTATCCCTGAACATGGTCTCAAGTTGTGCATTTTTTTCTTCTTCATCTGTAATTCTCTTTACATACCATATTTATTCACAGGTAAACTCATGTTTCTCTGTGTCCTTAATTGTTCCATGGAACACAAGAAAACTTGGTGTATTGTCATGATTCTCCATCTTTGTACTTGAGCTAACTCCTCTTCTATCACTGTTATTGGTTGGAATTTTCCACACCAACATTGCTTTGGGTAAATTATTGTTGACTTCACCTTCTTCTTCACTCGTTTCATCACTTCTCTCTTTTTCTTCTCTTTCTTCTAGTCCAATTTATTCGCTATATGTTGTTTTTTATTCTTGATTAAAAATGCACAAGGGGGGTGGCACAAAGGGGAGGTAAGTCCATATTATTCGGAAAATTCTCGCAAGGTGACCCACAGAGTATTCTACTTGCAATTGCACAAGACCATCTACTATTATCAATTCATCTCGCCCACCACTTAGGGATCCTCCATCTTATTTTTCTTATGGCGTACCAACACTCTTCACTCTACCTTCTTGTCCTGACTGTACACCAAAAATGTGTGCTCCTTCCGATAAAATATACACACCAAAAATATTTGTTTCACCTCCTAATCTGATATGTTCACTTCCACCTTGCAAAAACATTCTCTCTCCAAATAACAAACTACTAAATTGCATGCCATCCTTTCTTCTTATCAACACACCACTACTTCATGCTTCATATTTTTCTAAGTTTTCGACACTCTGCAATAGCCAAGGGGTGTAGACTTTGTCACCTAGGTCTGTACTAGTATCACTACTAGTATCCCTATTGGATACCACCTCCTCTATGCCACTCATATTTGTGGGTCAATCCTAATTTTTACTCCATGCTATCAAAACATACACCCCTGCACTACCACTTGATGTAGTTTCTTTTCTCTTCAAATTAGACCTGACTCGACATCACGCACCCATGACTAATTATTTTCCACCTTTTTCTTACCTCAACTCTTATTTATTACCTTTCAACTCTTTTTCTCCTCTACTCTTCTAGGTCCATTCCATACCTCACCTCATCTTCAAAATATTTGTATCCTCCACATCAGACCCATTCTCTCTCTCTTTTGAATTTCTCCCATATTTGTAGACACCCCCCCCAAGCGCTATGGGATTTTACTCAGCCATTTCATCAAGATCTATGCGCATCAACCCCTTCTCCATGGACAACATTTTTATCCAAAGAGGAATTTCTTTCGTCATTTACCTTCTCGTTCCTTCTACAAACCTTATTTTTTCCTCACTGAAAGAATCATTGTATTCCATGGAGAATTCAATAATGTATCCTTCTTTTACTTGAGAAACCCATAAATCAATAGCCCGAGTCCACTTATTATCCAACGCTTTCAGTTCTTCAAGATTGGCTTGATCCCAAACCATTGTCTCGAACAACCACACTGAATAAATGTTAGCATCTTGCCTCTTTAGCCACTCATGCAATAAACAAGGAAATTCCATGGAGAAAAGTCATTCATATCCGATTAAATATATCTACCTTTCCATTACTTCCAATTCACCTTCAATCCTTGAGTCTCTCATAGGGAAAAATCGTCTTATTTCACTTCTATCCAATCTTGAATATCCTCCTTAGAATGATGGAAACTCTTTTTTTCTTCCTTCATCGATCTGGAAAAGACTTCATGTCCCAAAAATGGAACCATTTGTTTGGATATTTTGGTACACGCTTGTGCATGTCCCATCCTTATTAACATTGGGGATTTTTAGAACAAAGGCTCATCTAGAGTTGTCCAACAAAAACCCTAAAGCACCAACATATCAATTCTTGACCAAGGATGAGGAAGGTCTCACCCGATATGCAAAGAGGATCCCAGAGACCAAAAGGTCTTATGAGAAGGATGAAGGCTTAAACACAAGAAAAATTCATTGTAATTGGAGTCCATGTAGCTCATGCCTGATAAACTGTTAGGACTAAGAATTAAAAAATACACACACATATTCAACTCATACATCATAGACACATAATGGTTCAAAACTATCATATCTTTATTATTGGAAGCATTCCATCACATCATAGATATACATAGTGCAATAAATATACATATGACAACCATAGAACTTCATATATTTTATATATAAAACCTCATAATTACAACATATTGCACGATGATCCCTTGCTCAAAACACAAACATATAATAGACACAGAAATATATTCAAATCATTATAGAAATACAACATGATCAGAGTGAGCTCAATACTAAAGGTTTCAATGTTCTCAATGTTTCACTATCCTCACTAGCTGGCTCACTAAACTCACTAAAACAACTAGCGTTATTTCTAATGTTAGAGATTCCTTTTATAGATTTCTCTGTTGGAGAGCATTGTCTCTTTCTTCTCTTCTCTACTCATTTGTCTGATAAAATTGCTTTGCATGCTTCTAGTACTTTTCAGTTCTCCACGTAGACTTCTTGCATAGAGAGAAATCTTACCTACCTAGCCAGCTTGTTCTCTAGCCATTCCGCCTCTTTGTATTCTACTGTTAGTAATAATTCAGGGAGATTTCCAAATGATTCCTTTCTTGATTATGGAGGTAATATTCTTCCTTTTTGGTGAAACTAACAAAACTCGGACCGATGTGTACTTCGTATTCCATCTTGGCATGCAACTGACAAAAAACGGTCTAGTGTGCACTCTATGTCATTCCTCACACATTTCCTTAGGTGCATAAAAAACTATGGAATGAGTGCACACAACTTTGTTTTTGCATGAGTGAAAATCTAAACTCAAAACTTTGGGTGCTAAAACATATCCATAGTTCTTATTCCCTGAGCTACTTGTCTGAGAGTATGGTATCCATGGTTTTTCAAGTCCATAATTAGTTGGGATGGGAGTCTATATGCATCATTCATGATAATCTAGGGCTATTGGGATATTTAGACACTTAGGATTTAGTTAATATCTACTTGGTCTAATGAGTCGTTAGGTAAAAGTGTGTTTCTTAGTGTGTTTCTTTACTATGCATCAGTATGCATTTGTAGTTAGGGAATATGATGGTCACGATATGTTCCCGACATAGAGTGATCCGACGGTTCATATTCTCCTCAATCTTAATGCCCATTGATCCATGGATTAACACCCAAGTGTTCCATGATCTCTATTTAAAGAGCATGGAGGATCATTTTTTGATGATTGATTATGATAAATTCTCTTGTAAAATCTCTTTGTAATCTTTTTCTTTTGCATTAATAAATTGCCCCAAGTAGTCGTGTTGGTTGGGGCCATGGATGTTTCTCTGTAGGGGTTTTACCATATCAAAACATCAGTGTGTTTATCTTTGATCTGGTTGTGTGAGTGGTTACTGAAGGTGTTCATCCTCTGTTGTAATACCTGTGTTGTCAAACATGGTATCAGAGCCTGTTTGAAGACCCCCTCCTATTGTAGATTGAGATCGTGAAGTTGATTTTCCTCATATCATTTTTCTTCCATTTTCGTAGATTTATGGGATGAGAGGACTATTCCATTGTGTTTGGAGTTCTCGTTTCAGTCAGGAACGTTTTTTGTTTCACTCTAAAAGGTTCTTGTTTTCCCAAGATACAACCATTTCAGTCAGATCCGGAGGTATAAAGCCTGAATATGCTCTTTTTAAATTTTTTCAGAGTATTATTTAGGTTTTATATTGTTTGTTTCCGCGTTGATACTATTTTAGATATGTGTATTCTCTTTTCCCCACGCCGTGTGTGATCTCGAAAAACTAGAAACAGATAGGAAAAGGTGCATTTTCTGGGTAAACTAACCGAGATCTAACCCTTGTTGTCATTGATAAGAAAAAAACAATTCTTGTGTGAAAAGAGTTTTTTATGAGCACGCTCTCCAAGGTCATCTTCCACAACAACAACAACACCCCCAATCCTCCTGCTAAATAATACAATATGTTTTTATATCCCACTTGGTTAAAAGTTTTCTTATTAAGTAAGAGGTCTTGAGTTCTAGTCTCTTTTTTGTTACTTTTTTTTGAAAAATTTCATGCTCCATTGTAAAGTGTATTTCACTTCAAGTATAAAAGTGAATCACTATAAGTAGCTTTAATGTTTTATTTTAGAGTTATTTATTTTGCATGCAGCTTTATTTTATAAAGTAACTTCATTTTAAAAGTGATCCCCACTTATTTTCATAAAAGTGCGTCACTTCATAAAGCAACTTACACCACCACATGGTCATTTGGTTATTGTTTATGCCTTTTTTTAAAAGGTCATAACTTTCACATACGAAGTCCATTTTCAGTGTCGTTTTTTTAAAACTGCCTAATATTTTGAGATATTTCCATCTAGATCATCAATTTCAGTTTTTAAATCCATATTATCTACATATTTAATATGGATTGTTCCAATAATGTTTTTATTACCAACACCAACTACTTCCAACGATTTATTAAGAAGTAAAGACTTGTACCAAATTACCTTGGGAAAGGAAAAATAACCCACTGATACTGGTAAGAAAGTCAAATGGAATAATAGGAGTGACGAAGCATGTGGACTGATCAGAATGTTCATCTCTTCTGATTTAAGGTTCCACCTTAGAAATTTATGACCCTGATGAAGCTTGGGAAAAACTTGAATCTGTGTTTGGTAAACACAATATTATTCAAGAACATAAGTTAGAAAATAAAATGATGACTTTAAGTCCAAATTATTTTCCTTGCATTGAATATTGTCTATCTAAGTTTAAAACACTAATAATTTTATGTGAAGAATGTGAGATAAAGTTGTAGGAAGAGCATTACATCTATATTATTATTATTTCTAAGCTAGTTAGTGCATATTCTATGTTTATATTTACCTTTTATTCCATGAGAGAGGCTCTATGGAAAGCTTATCAAAAACCCACACTTGATTCCTTTTGTGATGCTTTGACTAGAGAGCAAGATAAGCTTGTACAACTTGGAGTGATCAACACTACAGGTACCTCCAACAAAGCCGTAGTCATCCAACAGAAATATAAACCAAAGAAACCCAAGAAGAAACATCATTTCCACAACAACAAGCAACATAAGGGTCTCAAACCCACTTAGACAGCTTCAGCTCCTAACGGTGACAAAGGAGCAAAATCTAAAAATAAGAAGATTGACAAAGATTTCAAATTTTGTGATAAATATGGTGAAGATGAGTCCAAATGTTTTAAGAAGATTGCATCTTTAGAAGCAATGATGAAGAAGCAAAACATCAATAATGATTCTACTTCTTCTTCTTATTCTCATGGGCATGCACTTTCTTCTTATGTTTTCTCTTTCAATGCAACTTCTACTTCTTCTTCTGATGAGTGGCTTATTGATTATGGAGCATCTTATCATATGGCTAAGGATAAATACATATTTTCTGCTCTAAATGAATGTAACATCGAGAAAATATTTGTTGGTGATTATAGATCTCTTAGAGTTGTAGGATCTGGAACAATTCAAGTAGATAATGGTCATCTCAATGATGTATTATGTGTTCCAAGTATTTCTTGTAAGCTTCTATCAGTATATCAAATCACCCATTCAGGTGAAGGTAAAACCGTAGATTTTTCACCTCACCAAGTTGTAATCAATGATCTAAAAGATCCAAAGCATGTTCTTGCAACTAGAATTGTTGATGATATTAACAAGTTGTACAAGTTTGACAACTTTGGGTCATCATATTTTCCATTATTTTTTGTTTCTCATAGCGATGACTTGAGCAAACTTTGGCATGAGTGGTTTGGTCATCTAAACTATCACTCATTGCAACAACTATGTAAATCAATAGATGGTGACTGGTCTTACTCTTGTTTCATGCAGAGATGGTGTTTATGTCAGTTGTGTTATCGAAAAATATCATTGGGACATTTTTTACAAACGTGCCTCTTGGCACGCCTCGGGCTATTTGCAGTTTGTTCACAACGACTTGTGTGATCCACTTTCTTCTCCTTATTTTTTGGGTGCAAGTATTTATTAGCATTCATTGATGGCTTTTCCAGACATAATTTGGTTTACTTATTAAAAATTAAGAGCAAAGTTTTTGACAAGTTTCTGGCCTACAAGGCCCTTGTAGAAAATCAATATGAATATCAAATTCAAAGGTTAAGAATAGATAATGGAGGTGAATATGTTAACAATAATTTTACAAGTTACTACACTACATAAGGCATCCAAATGCAACACACTATTCCATATACACCACAACAAAAAGGTGTTGACAAGAGAAAGAACCGCACATTAAAATAAATGTCTAATTGTATGATCCAATCTAAGGGATTAATTCTAAAGTATTGGGTGGAAGCCATCAACTGTGAAAATTACATAGTAAATCGCATTGCCACAAAGGATCTTAAAAATATAACACTGGAAGAAGATTGGACTAAAATTAAACCAGATGTAAGTCACTTATGTGTATTTGGCATTATATCATGGGCTCACATTCCTAATGAGAAATGGAAAGCATTGCAGCCTAAAAGTGAGACGTGTATATTTGTTGGTTATTCTAAATATGTCAAAGGTTGTAGACTTCTTAAACCACATTGTAATGAAATCATTATTAGAAGAGATGTTAAATTTGATAAAAATATATTGCCTTGTAAGCCTAATTCGACGATTGTGCCTTATTCGGCCTACGAGCCATCTTTGGCGTGTGTTCCTTCTTATGTTGCTATTATGGTTTCTTCTTCATATGATGATAGTGAGGATGAAAATCCACCTCTACTAGATCACCTTCCTCTAGATGAATCCTTTGAACCTGAACCAGCACCAGCTCCATCACTTCCTAGATGAGTATGTTCAACACGAGAAGTAATTGGTGATATTTTTCGGTGATCCTTTAGATCAACATTGGACATTTTCATAGTTCTAGAGAGCCTATTCTCTTTTGGCTCAAGTTTCAGAGACTCGTGATCTAGATACATTTGCAGAAGATTCAGATCATCCAGATTGGGATACAATAATGAATGAAGAGTATCGTTCTTTAATGGAAAATGATACTTGGGATCTTGTACCTCTTCCACAAGGAAGATAACTTGTCATATGTAAATGGGTCTACAGAACTAAGTATGCATTAGATGGAAGTGTTAAAAGACACAAGGCTCAGTTAGTTGCAAAAGGATTTTCCCAAGTTGAATCAATTGACTATAATGAAACCTTTGACCCTGTAGCCAAAATGAATTACATCCACCTTGTTATTTCTCGTGTTGCCTCACATAAATGGGAGGTCCATCATATGGATGTTAAATCCTCCTTCTTGCATGGGGATTTTTAAGAAGAAATGTACATGAAAAAACCTCCTGGATATGTCCAGAATGACTCTAGCCTTGTTTGTCACCTTAAGAAATCTCTTTATGGTCTTAAGAAAGCTCCCTGAGCTTGGTATGCCAAAATGGAAAACTTTCTTATTGACACTGGATTATTTATATTCCATTATGATCCTAATGTCTATACCAAGAAAGTAGGAAGCCATATCATAATCCTTGTCCTTTATGTTGATGACCTTATCCTTACCGGTAGTGACACAAAACTTTTAAACCATGTGAAAACCATCCTTAAGAAGAAATTTGAAATGACAAACTTAGTATTTTTGCACTATTTCCTTGGCCTCCAAGTTTTGCAAACCAATGAAGGAAATTTTCTTTCCCAGTCTAAGTATGCTTGTGAATTTATTCATCGTTTTCACATGGAAGATTGTAAACCATCCCCTTCTCCCTTCTAGTCTAGAGTCAAGCTTACTTCCACATGTACTTCTCCTGAAGTTGATGCCACCTTGTACCGTCAATTAGTTGGTAGCCTCTTATACTTGACTCATATCCATCCTAATCTTTCCTTTGATGTTGGTCTTGTTTCTCGGTATATGAAAGCACCCCACAAAATCCATTGGAAAGAAGTAAAAGAATACTTCGATATGTTCATGGTACAATTCAGTTTGGGATACATTACAGTTCATGGAGGACTCCTTTATTGGTTGGTTTCACTGATTTAGATTGGGTCGGTGACCCTGATGATCAGAAGTCTACTGCAGGTTATGTTTTCATCCTTAGTTCAAGACAATAACTTGGGCCTGTAAGAAACAAAAGGATATTGCACTTTCTTCAACAGAAGCAGGGTACTGAGCAGCATTAAATGCAAGTTAGGAAGCATTATGGCTATGACAGATCCTTTCATAGTTTGGATTCCAGCAACAACATCCGACCAGCCTTTGGTGTGACAATTAGAGTGCCATCAAAATCACCAAAGACCAAATTCAACATCAACGCAACAAACACATCAATATACACATGCAATTCAACAAAAATCTCATTCATGATCAAGTTATTGAAGTGATATTTTTCCTGACAGAAGATAAAGTTGCAAACATTTTCACAAAGTCTCTTACAGAAGCAAATTTTTCCAAACTTTGATCTATGTTAGGAGTTTAGGATGTTTTCATTAAGTGGGGATAGGCTCTAATGTCTCCTTACTTCTCCTATTCTGTCACTATTGTAAATCCTTCAATCCTATCCCAAGTTTTTCTTAATGGGGGTGTTAGGATATTTAGACACTTAGGAGTTAGTTAAGATCTACTTGGTCTAATGAGTCGTTAGGTAAAAGTGTGTTTCTTAGTGTGTTTATTTAATATGAATTAGTATGCATTTGTAGTTAGGAAATCCGAAGGTCATGATATGTTCCTGACATAGTCCTCGATCTTAACAGTGATTAATCTATGGCTTAACACTTGATTGGTCCATGATATTTATTTAAAGAGCATGGAGGGTCATTTTCCAATGATCGATTGAGAGAAACTCTCTTGTAAAATCTCTCTGTAATCTTTTTATTTTTCATTAATAAAATTCTCCAAGTGGTCACATTGGTTGGGGTCATGGATGTTTCCCCATAGTGGTTTTACCATGTCAAAACATTAGTGTGTTGATATTTGATCCAATTATCTGAGTGGTTACTAAAGGTGTTCGTCCTCTGTTGGAATACTTGTGTTATCGAACAAGGAGTCCAAGAAAATTTAAACTTTGTTACTGATATGGATTGTATATGGAATGGAATGAAACACAAAAATGAATATAGTAGAGAGAACACTAATATAGTGAAAACCCAACTTCTATTAAGGAATAAATCAATGGAATACTACAGAGAAAAAACTAGCTAGAATGGTGGTAGCTT
>JASDQU010098606.1:0-21406 GCA_032191745.1 Picea mariana | reverse complement strand
GTGTATTCGACACAGTTTATGGGCTATCAATATCAGACAGGTCCGCGGGGTTCGCTGGAATGAGAAGGTATGTCAACCAATCCTTGGTGATCTCTTCGATGTCTTCCTCAGTCAGCTTGTAAAATGATTGCAACTGTTTCTTGTGCTCATCAGCGCACGCTGTTATATAAATGAAGTGGTGGTCTGCGCTGAACTTCATTAAGGGCCGAAATCTGTGGAGGGTATTCGGGGTTATTTGAGGCTCAGATTGGATGGTGTGATTCAACTGGTTGTAGTAGGTGTGGAATATGACATTGGATTTACACTACTTTTTCATATCATTCGAGTACCACAAAGTACTGAACTTCACAGCCAAAGGTGCGAAGGGCTCTATGTCCGGGAAGGTTGCACCTTCCAGCATCTCCCATGCAACGAATGCAATTAGGATGAGAAGACAGCTGAAGTGGAACTCATATCCCTGGTCTTGTGCTTCCCTACAGTCTAGTTCCATCTGATTTACCAAGTACTTCACCCAATTCATTTTGAGGTTTACTACGAATCTAGTCACTTGGGTGGGCCGATTCTTGCAAACGAGCTTGTCTGCAATCAGCTGACATGCGATGCACATTATGCCACTCTAGATAGAGGCTACCTTGTAACCTCGCATGCCCTTCTCGACATCACCATAAGTCTCTTTAATCCACTGCGCTAATGCTCGGTCTGAGGTCTTTCCAGGGTAAAAATCATGTGGGTCAAGGCCCTACATGCTAAGCCCTATGATCCAATTGATCAAGGTTGGATCCACAGTGATGTAGCAGTTCAACCATAGGTATCCTCCATGATAGCATGATAGCAACAACTTTACACATGCGTTCACTTCCTGGTGTCTGCCGAAGTGTGGGATCTTCATCACATTGAGTAGTGTGGACTACACGAGGTCTGGGTCCATGACTATGAGATGATCTTTGAGTTCTTGCCTTTAGTTCTGGTGAGATACTTGTGCGGACCAAGCATGCTATAAGCCTTCCTGTCGCCAAGATTGAAGTCACTAAACTTCAATGTTTCTAGCTTATCTTGATTTGCACGAATTATGCATATCCCTTTCGGGAGGTACGCCATGATCAAAGGGTACTTGAAGTCTCTTGGTACACTGTCACGGTTAATCACGCTGCTCAGGGGTGGAATATAAGTAGGTGGAATGCTCGAAATTAGCTTGTCATTCGTGATATCATCCTTGTGTTCAGTGCGCTTCTCATCGGTCTGTTGGGATGGTCTGGATCGAGCAGTAGACGAAGAGGCTGCCAGTCCTCTCGTCGATGATGCTTGAACACCTGTGGATACTCCTCTTTCTGACATAACTCTCTCAGTCATTAAATCAATCAGAGCTTCTGTTACGAATTCTTCTATGACAGTGAGCTCATCAGACATACGCACTCGGGATAAATTATTGGGGTCACTATGATCTTAAATGTTGCACAGGAATGAACAAAAAGGGTGCAATGGCTACTGTATACACTTGCTATACTGTGGGCTTCAAGTTCTCAATTTGGAAAAAGTGTTCTTCGTGCATGGCGCGATGAGATATATAGGCGATCTGGGCAATGACTTTCTTGGCAACGGGTATGATCCTCATTAATTCGTGTTGTATCCATTTTGGCGTAGTCTAACGGTTTGGTGGTGAGCCATCAATTATTTTCGACCCATTCGGAGCAGCATTCGAACAGATATATTAGCCTCCAACGACTATATTGCTTCGCCATGGCGAAGTGCCCCATGTCATTGTTCTGATATCCCAGTGAAGCTCCAATTTTATAAGTTTTCTTTTTGAGAGGTTCCCTCTGGAACCTTCTGTAGCCTGTCGATCTTAGCTCTCTTTTTACTTAGCTTCCTAGCCTTTTTTCCTGTGGGCTTCATCTCAATAGTTCTTTTCCCGTTCTGATTATTATTTTCCTTGGACATAGTCACTTCACGCTACTGAGTTTCTTTCCTATGACTCACAAGTAATATTTATTCTTTACCTAGGGTAGGTACTTCAATCATTTGTGAGTTCTCTGACGTTCTGACAGCTTCAACATCTGGGTTTCTAGTACTAAGTAGATTTGATCTATTATCATGTTCTTCAATCAACTGCGTGATCCTTCTAGTCATGAAGTCTTTTAACTCTTGTCTCTGATGTTCTAAAACTTGTTCTTCTTCCTTCTTTCTGGCTTGATCTCTTTCAATCCAAGGTTTTCCAAGTAACATAGTAAACAGGGCGTTGTCCTCAATAAATTTGATAATCTCAAAGCCTTCCTCTGTCGAAGTACCATTGACATTCATAGATATCTGAGTGAGCCTTCCACATAGGTTTACCAGTTTCCCTCTGAATATCCTTATTCCACTTAATGAAGGGATCATCTCAGGCCTCCCTATAACTTCCCAAGTTCTTTCTGTCATAACATTCACCTGTGTTTCCTCATCTAGAACGTAGTCAATGTCGAAGTCACCTATTATTACCTCGATGCATTCTTTTTCTTTAAATACCTCTGATAATCTAACATGTCGGTGGTCATTCAAGGTGTCTTTCATCTATAGTAATATCTTTTTTTATTCTCTCTAGGGTTCTACTATTTATGGATCTGCCTTAGGGTTTTCTTTATTCATATTCATGCCTTTGATATTAGCAATCATTCTACAGAAATCCAATACTTCATGGTCCAAGGATTTGTAATAGAGACAACTAGATCTCCCACCAAGGCATTCCTTAGCAAGATGTCTCGGTCTTCTACAACTGTAACAGAGGGTTAATCCTCTCTTTCTTTTAAATGATCCCCAACCTCTTCTGTATTGCGCACCGGGATCATGGGAGATAGCCTGCAAAAAATTATTTCTAGGATCCTGCATCCATTTTTCAGTCCAAACATTCTTTCTATGCATACGTATAACATATCTATCATTATTCTTATAAGATCTACTCATATCAAACTTTATTTCATCCATCAGAGCCCTAGTTTTCTAGCTAGGACAGAGTCTATCAAACATACTTAGGTCCATGCTCTAGAAACAAAAATTTGCACGTATCTTACTTCTACAGAGTGCAAAGATTTCAGATCTAAAAACTTTTAACTATTCTTACCTTTATCAGAGCACTAAGCTTACAAATATTACCTCTTTTCTTTAGAAACTTCCACTTTTACTTTTCTTAGAGAACAAAGAATTCATATCTCTCTTCTTTTCTTTAGATCTGGCCTTCTCTCTTTAGCACAGAGATTTTTAGATTAAGTATAATATTGTGCACTAGGGCACATATCTACACACAGATCTTCCACAGTTTAATACAAATATTTTCACAGAGCTTCTTATTCCTTAGTTCCTAGCAATCACAGTTTCAGGTCTCGGCAACAGAACCATTTGTTGGCACAGGGAAGACCCGAGGTTCAACGCAATAATAGCACACCAACAAAACCCTAACTACTGGCCCTTTCAGCAACACCTACAAAGCAAATGAAGTCTCACTCGAGGTAGAGGTAGGGGGGTTGCAAGACTTAGGTGTCTGCAACCTTAGATGGGACACAGATCTGTGATTATATTTCTTACAGAGAACTTAGCATCAATCATTCGTCAATATTCAACCCTTATTATACTTCGTATATGGCACAGAGCATCGCAACATTCACTTATATCTAATATATTTCATCACTTAGCAATAGTAAAATAGATTAGATCCTGTAGATCAACACTAAGCATATTCATACATGTCAGATCTAACATACATACATCTAAGAAGCACAAAGCATAAGGAGATCTATCTATCAAGAACTTAGCAAAATAGGAATAAACACATCAATCGAAGCACAAAGCATAATACACAGATTTACGTAGTTCACTCCCACCCTAGGGCTATGTCCACCAACTCTTCTTCTTTATTAGCGTCTTCAATCAGTTATAGGACAAAGCCACAAAAACCCTTCTTCGCATAGGACAAAATATTTGCGCAGCTTTCTAGATCCTTCTTCCTTGTGCTACATCACAAAGCCTTCTATAACTTCTTACAACAACTTTCACTTAGCTCTGCAAGCCTTTCACAATCATGCACAAAGCACTTACAATCCACTCTAGCACTTAGCCTACATCACCTAGATGTCGATCTAGCACTTATCTTACTAACCGCTTTCTTTTACATTGCCTAGCTACTTATTTATACATTACAAAAGTAGGCCTAAGCATGGGTAAAACCATGGGCCGACATACCTTTCCCATTACATATTCCCAAAACCCAAAAAGGACCCAAAGTGGGTCGAGATCCCATGATCTCTGTTTCGTCTTGCACACCTTTTTTGAATGGCTGTCGAAGTCCCAAAATAGGTCACATGACCAAGAAACTCCCAAAACTTGGTCAAAGGCCAATAGTTATATAATGGTGTTGGAAATTGAACTGATTTGAAGCAGGTACAGAGTGATCTCATCATGCAACGATTTGAACTGCATAGTCGATTTGGGCGGTATCGTGGAGTACATGCAAGTCTAATCGTCCACGATTTATGTAATCATGACAAGATATGGATGGGTGGCGCATGTCACAGCATGATTACATTGGCGCTGCAAGAATAGCGTTATTCCAGTAGCGCTATTGATGACTAAGCAGTAATTTGAATTTTCAGGATTCAAATGGGCAAATGATGTGACAAATCTCATAAAACCATGTCTTAAACCTCCAATCTTAAGAAAATTATTCAAAAATGATAAAATGAAAATCATAACAAACTCAAAACAAGGATTAAAGTTTAATGAAAAGAAACAAGGAGGTATAAGAAGGGAGGGCTTAGGATTAGGGATTCTCACTAAATCAAGAAAAAAATTAGAGACTAACACTGGCTCCTTCTAGGGGTGGAGTTTTAATGATAAAACTCCAAGAAATACAGACCAATGCCTTTTCCTTACTTATGATTCACTGATCTCCCTGCATCTGTCAGCCTTTATTCACAACACAACTGTATAAAAACAAGTCCATTGGGTATATGGAGTCTTTATTTGGGCTCAAAAATAACAACCACAAAACTGAAAGTAGTCTTTCCATTGGGCTATGGAGTCCTTATTCTTGCATACTGAAAACAAATTGCTTGGATGCAAGCTTATTCAACCATTCTACTCTACTTTCCTACTGAAATCATGTTGATCATGTGTAGGCAAATTTCCAATGCAACCATGAAATGATTTCACTTCCAAGAGGGTCTTCTTCCTTGCAAGTAAATAAGAAAATGTAGAAAAAATGATATTTTTGCAACAAGAATTGAATGGGAAGCCCATACTTATGGCTGCAATTTGTTTTAATTACACACATTGCAAACTTTTGAACCTTTGGAAACATGAACTCCATGTAGAGAGCCATGGGATCCTACCAAAGGTATTGCATCTCTAGCTTATACAAGAATCCATATCATTGCTCTATGATTTATGCTCCATTTATGAGAGCACAACTCATTTGAAGATCACTGGTTTTATCAAAAGCATCTGGAACTTGCTCATATGCTTCTTGTATAACATTGTTCAAAACAACATTATCATCATGAGAATCAATAGGTTGATCCTCATCTTCCATATTTCCTTCAAATGCATAACTATCATATACTAGCTTCGGCTCTTCATGGATGATGGATTGAATGCCTTCATAATTTTGTTGGTTAGAATTTGTCATATCATCAACATATGGATCCAGGACTTCAAGATCATCATCATACTCATAAAATAAAGGTTGATTTGAAAAAATTTCTGAACTTTGAAAACCAAGGACCTCTACTTCACGATCATATTGAAAAAATGAGCATATATATGTTGCTTGATTATCATAATAATTTTGACCATAATACACATATGAAACAACATCAAATATATTTGCAACTGTTGGTTTTTCTTTCTCATCTACAGTATGGTCTTCAACAAGAATATCTTTAGTCAACAACTGATCTTCAAACAGATTAGGAACAACATTTGTATCATAGTCACTACTATTAGAAACATTCAACTTGGTACCAAATGCATCTAAAGTATCATTGTTATGAATTTCAAGATCAGAATGCTGAAAATATTCCTGTTGTAGGACAGATTTAGAAGAAGATGTGACTGATAATGAATCTTCTTCCTCTTCCTTGATATAATTATCCTCTTCATCTGTATTGCTAGCGTAATCAATTTCTTGAGAATAATATCCTGATTTACATTGCTCATAACAATCTACCAGAAGAAGATCAGCTGGAAAATACCTTTTACATTGTTCATTGAATGCAACATGAAATTCTCTTAAAGAAAAAATGTTGGAAGCAAGAAGAGATATGTACCAAACACGTGCATCACCCTCCAAAGAGTACATAAAAATTTTCATCAGTGCATCTTCACGATGAATATTCAGCTGATCCATGCATTGATGAAACTCAATCAAATGTAGTGACGGATTGTCTTCATCCTTTTCTCTGGACCGTGGAAGGAAATCTCCCCATATATCAATAGTGGGAACATCATTAGGGAAACATGCAATAGCAAAGAAATTAAATGGTGCAAACCTCTATGCCAAAATAACTTCCATAGACTTTGACATCTCAGATCAGTGGAGTTTTCAATGGATTCTTCCTTTATGGAGTTGCCAGGTGAATGATACAGTTAGAAAAAGTATCCAACTCATGTTCACCATCAAGAGCTAGAATTGATCATTGTTGTTCTCCCAGGGATAAATACTTTGTGTCTTCATCCTCGACAACGACGCCAAAATATGTTAGTCCCTAAAGTTGCACTTGACTGTGAGAGGGAAAGCTAGGGCATCATCGATTTATTGCAAAAGTGTTTTGAAGGTTTTTATGGTTTGGTTTTTTAATAAGGTGGTTGAAAATTGTCTCAAGGTTATAAAATAAACAAGAAATTCAGAATAAGAACAAAAGATATCCCATTGACTGATTAAAAGGTAGTCACGTAGATGGATTAAACAAATAAGGAAACGAGAAAATGAAGTTTTCAATTTTTCAACTTCACATAAATTCTTATCTCAAAATATCATTAAGAAACAAGACCATCAGCCTGAAATCAAAACTTGAAAATAATCACCACAACAAATGTTTTATTGTATTAATCAATAATCAAGAAAACAAATGCATTGCAGTTTGAATAATGAGATCAAGCATGAAGAGAGAAGAGAAAAGTATAAAAGAGGGTCTAACCATCCATATGTCATTTCTATTAAGTGTCAAATAGAACAATAATGTCTTACACGGAGTTTCAAAACAAGTCCTCTGGATGTCCAATTTTTCGATCCTTAACATCTCCTTCTACAGAGTTTATATAGAACAACACATAATTATCAAGATCCAAAAGAAATGGATCTTAAAACCTCCTCATCTATATTTAGTTTCTTGTTTCAAATAATCAAGGAGAAGATCCAATCTGATCTCCAACTCGAATTGATGAGGTGGCTTGTCAACTGTTGTCCATGAGAATTTTTAGGAAAATAAATCTGGAAAATTCCTAAAACATAGGGTCCAACAATATCTTCGTATCTCTCAAACGGTGATATATGTGTAAAACCTGAGAGAGGTTTTTGTGAAGGGACTCGTTCCCAACAAAAATCTCTTTTTTTTTTCCAAAAACTCATCACCAAATGTTTTGCAACCGCTCCCAAAATTATTGACTAAAATAGGAAATTATTTATTATGAAATCGCAGAAAAATAGGCCTCAAAGATAAATTTGAATCTCTTAAAATGTGATTTTTGTGTAAAAAATGAGAGAGGTTTTTTTAAAGGGGAATGTTACCAACAAAAACCTCTTTTTGTTTCAACAAATTCCTCTCCATATGTTCTGCAACCTCTCTTGAAGAAAAAAACTAAAACAAGTAAAAAAAACTGAGTATTTCCAGTAGCTTTATTGGAAAACTAGGCCTCAAAGATAAATTCGAATCTCTTAAAATGTGATAGTTGTGTAAACACCAAGAGAGGTTTTTGTGAAGGGTAATTTTACCAACAAAAAAATCTTTTGGTTTTAACAAATTCATCTCCATGGTTTCATAAACTTCTTTTGAAGATAAGGACTAAAACAGGAAAAACAAAGTATTTCCTGTATTTGATTTATGTTTTTTCTTCTTTTCGTTGTGTTCATATTTAATTTTTGAAATCATATATCTTCTCTTGTTGTTTGAAGTTCCATTTCTCCACCTGAGATTTTTCTTTCTTTTATTTCTTTACCATTTTTTTCCTTTGACACTTTTCTTACTTGTCAATTTTTGTTTATGCTTGACTGTGAGTTTAATTGGATTTACATTGTAATCTTCATCTATATCTTCTTCCATTTTAATGTCAATATTAGTAAACACTTCTGCATCATGAAACATCTCAATCTCTGCATCAATTTTTGATCTCTTACCTTTGTTGGTGGTGGCCTTTTCTTGGTTTTCATCTACAAGGGTATCAACAGGAAATTGTTGATTCTGTTTCTTTCTCTTACTGGTCCTTGTCACCCTTGTTGTAGATAATTCCTCTTTGAATGGAAATTCATCGACTATGATACCATGTTACTTTGTAGCTTATTTTTTCCCTTTGCCCCTTTTCTGTTTGCTTGGTTTTGGATCAGGATTTAGGGATTGGATCAACCAATTCCAGGGTTTCTCTGAATTATGATCAAAGGGGTATGTCATTCTTGTCTAATCCAGCTATGAGGAATTCCTTTCTTCCAGTCTGGGTTTTGTTTTTTTGGTAGCAAGAATTGATTTACAAACTCCATGACTATGTGCTCCTTTTTCCACCATCGTTCTCCCCCAATCACCAATTTGCAAGCTTTGGCATTGGATTTCTCTATTACCAACATCAACAATTTACCTATCACCACTTCGAAGCCATCAAAGTTCTGCGCGAACAACATGGATGTTTTTTTGTTATGCCCTTGGAAGCTAGTAAAGAAATTGAACCAGCCAGCATCTTTAAAATCTTGTGCCATCTGCGGATAAGCTTCGAGCAACTTAGTGCCCTCAGGTTCCAATATGAAAATTTGCCCACTTCTCTTAGGCGCCATGTCAATAATACGGTGTTGCAACTCGGCATTGTCGGAAGTTGAATTGAAGACCTGCAACTATTACTTATATAACAGTTTCTTCTAAAGGATATATGTGCACATAACCCGACAGAATTAGAACAACAAGTGACAATGTTATATAATGATGTTGAAAATTGAACTGATTTGAAGCAGTTCCTTGAAGGTACAGAGAGATCTCATCATGTAATGGTTTGAACTGCATAGTCGATTTGGGCAGTATCATGGAGTACATGCAGGTCTGATCGTCCATGATTTATGTAATCATGACAAGATATGGATGGCCAGCGCATGTCACAGCATGATTACATTGGTGCTACAGGAATAATGTTATCCTAGTAGCGCTATTGATGGCTAAGAAGTAATTTGAATTTTTAGGATTCAAATGGGCAAATGATGTGACAAGTCCTGTAAAACCATGTCTTAAACCTCCAATCTTAAGAAAATTATTCAAAAATTCTAAAATGCAAAGAATAACAAACTCAAAACAAGGATTACAGTTTAATGAAAACAAACAATGAGGTATAAGAAGGGAGGGTTTAGGATTAGGGATTCTCACTAAATCAAGAATAGAATTAGAGACTAACACCAACCATCAAATGATAGGGTGCCATGTGGCATCCCATGCCTGGGCCACATGGCCCCATTTAATTTGTCGAGAAAGTGCCACTTGTCAACATGAGATTGGTCCAAGTATTATGTCTAGTCAACATGCTTTCCCAGTCAGCATCCGATCATGTAAGTACACCTGCCATGTGTCATCCTACGGGCATGCCATGTGTTGCCCTTTCAGTGGTGACATGTATCACCTCCCAGTTGGTCCACCTGTCTTTTCCATGTCAACTTTGTATGCCCAGTCACCCTACCACATGTCACCTCCAAAGGCTGCCACCTCAGCTGTATGGAATCTGCCAATTGTGCTACCATGTCAATTCTACGACCGTACGACTTGTATATTCATCTTCCATGTGGCACTGTACGGACTGTACAGTCAACATTTTTTTGCATGTTTGGAAAAATGAACAAAACACAATATCAGGAGCATACAAAGTCATTTTGAGCCCCTTCAAGTTGCGTTGGGTTTGTATCGATGAGTCCTATGCACACATCCATTTTGAAGCCATTCTAAGAACTTTGATTTTTAGGCCTTTCTGAGCCCCATCAAGCTCTTGGATCTGAATCTAGATCACACCTCCCCACTAAAGGACCTTTTGGTCCCTAAAAGGTTACAAAAATGGACTTTGAGTGATTACATACTCATAAGAATGAAAACAAAACACGATGTTGTACAAAAATGATGTTATAACATGTCATCATTTCAACATGTGTGATTACATTGATGGAAACAAAATACAATGAAGTTGAGACATCCACTTCTGGCAAAACCAAGTGGTTGGTTTCTTTCCTTCTTGGTGTTCCTCTTTCCTCGTTGGTAATCCTTCTTCCTTCGTGAATATATGTGCCATCATTTTTTCCTTCCTTGGACGAAGCTCCATATTAAACTTCCAACAATAAGCCTTTAGATGTCCACCCCTGTTGCAATAAGTGCATTGAGTTTTTGGCATCCAGACCTGTTTACCCTTCTCTTTCTTCCATTGTGGAGTTGAGTCTTTATGTCATGTTTCCTTCCTGGTCAACATAGGTTTCCTGTACAAAGTTTGTCTCTTCCAACACTTGGCAACACAATGCTTGGGTGAATGACAATAAGTACATGGATAAATATTTCACAAGTTCCGGATCACTTGATTATGCTTATTATAATCAAAAGGAGAATTGGTAAAAACATGAACATTATACCTTCCATGTTGATATTCACTTTGTTTTGGAGATGACTTGCATTCACTACCACAATCCTAGAGTGATGCTCCATTGCCTTTCATGAAGTGTTCGTACAATGTCTTAAGATGGCCATTTGAAGCATTACTTGCTTCCAAAGTTTTGGAACCCATCTTGGAGGATGCTCCAAGCTCCACTTTTCCATATCCCAATCCTAAATATCGAGGCCTTTCCATAACCTCAATGGGATTAATGATACCTTGAACTTTACAACCAAGGCCCTTTCCTTCTTCATAACCCATGTTGGTTAGCAATTTCAAACCTACACCTTTTGTATGTTTTTCGAATGCACCAAAACCAACTTGATGAGAATAAGGAGAATTTGATGATTGACATTCACTGCATACCTCATAGATGTTTTCTGAAACATATGTAGAAGGCACTTCCTTCAATCCTTCTTTTCCTTTGTTGTTCTTTGAAGCTTTCTCTTGAACCGTTCTCTTTCGCTCCAAGTAGTCTTCATACAACACTTTCACCATCTCGGTCATTGCAAACGCCGAATTTCTGAATTCCTTCTCATCTTGAGAAATTCCTCCTATAGATTCCATTTTCTCCCTTGAGATGAGCTCTTCCCTGGTTAACATGAAAAACTCAAATTCCAAATGTCAACTAGCTTTGATACCACTTGATCCGAAAAGATCTTTTACATGATTATGGTTGAGTTATTATGCATGTATTGATTAACCAATTAGGAAGATTAAAGAAAGAGGAAGAATTATGAAGGAATTATGATAGCAATATACACATGTGTAGATCTGAAATAAAGCATAAACAACAGCAAACCATAACACAAATGTGATAACGGAGTTCAACAATCTTGCCTACATCTCAAGTCCTTGTCTCAGTGGGCTTTTCTTATTTTTGTTTGAAGCTTTACAAGTACATCATGATAGTGCCAAAAGGTTACAACAATGAGTTGGTCATGTTCTACCAGGTCTCATGAACCCATAAAAAGAAACGAACCCAAATTGGATGAATGAGGCTCCCAAAAATGGCCCGCAAAGGTGTGATCCTCAATAGCTTCCCTGCATAACAATGGCCTTTGGCTCAACAATCTGGCAACATAAACCTATTATGAACCTCCTCTATGGCCTCAAGAAGGCCTGGTTTATATAGATCTAAAGTTTCTAACCATATCCCAACTTCCTCCCAATATATGGCCTCAAAAAAGGCCCAATATCCCCCAAAAATGGGCAAAACTCTTCAATAACAGGCCTAATCTGGGCCAAACTATAGGAAAAAAGACCCACCTATGTAAAAAAATCAAAATTATCCCCCTAGGTGTAATGTCCCCAAGGCCGAGCCCTACTGCAAATCATGTCTATGAAATATAAAGCTTTTTTATGAACTGTAATTCAAGTTTATAAGGTTGGTGAGCCAAGTTATATAATCTAGTGGGATTATGTGTTATTAGGCCAGGGAGCCTAAGTGTTGAAGGCTAGGAGCCTAATTTTTTTACATGTAATTATGCACAGTATTAATACAAAACATCTCTGCGTGTGGACCAACCACGATGAATGAGTGATGGGGGACTAAGCTTCCACAAAACTTGGGTAAGGGATTGGGGGCTGGAAGGTTGGAAAGAGAGGCTAAGTGTGGAGCCTAGGGGCTTAAGTTCTTGGGAATAATATTTTAATATTATCCCAAAAGCCATATGAAATCTATGTTTTCTCCTAAGTTCCTAGGGAGGGATGCATGCAACTTCATGGGTGACATGTGTCGACCCAGGCGCATGCAATTTAACCCAGGAAATGAGCCGTGTTGGGGGTTCTCTTGCCATTCCGTTGATTTTTTCATAGGAGTTGGGTGGGAATTCCTCCAACCATCACCTGAATCTGAGGTTTGACCTTCCAATTCCTCCATCCTCCATCTGTACCCGTTTGGCCTCTGTGATGGAACCTCTGTACACCTTACACATTTCTGAAACCAGAGCAATGAGTTTGTTCCTTATTGCTAGTTGGGAGAACCGAATGTCCCATAATTGTTGAGCCATGCATCCTGTGTTGCCTGCTGGTAAGCTTAACGCATCCTGTAATCACAGAGTTGCACTATGCTTTAGCACTGATCGTTTCTGTTTCAGGTGTCCATACCCATTTTTCCCAATTGACTGTTGTGGCCACACAGTGTTGGACTATGTGTGGCTTGTTGACCAATGCGAGGGAGGTGATTGTTGTTGAAGAGGTAGGTTACCCAGTCTATGAGCGACTCTCTCCAGGTGAGAGAGTGCACAGAGGAAGTGAGAACTCTTAGAAGGAGTCCTGTAGCTGCCACAAAGCTCGAAGACTTCTGGTCCGGTCTGTTGCTGAAGCCCAAGGGAAGGGAGGTTAGCAGCCGATGGACTGTCTTGGTGACAGTGAAGGTGTATACTCTTGGGGTGGGACAGACATGTGGGGAATGAGAGTCTATGGGCAGTGGGCATAAGTGGCTCTTGGGAGAGAATCCATCTCCTGTGATTGTGTGTCTTCTTGTATTCCCTGCCTAGCCTAGGAATCCCTACCCGGTGGAGCTTAGTCCCAGCTCGGGCGTGACCTACTACTGAGAGTGATGAGCAACGCGGTCCAAGTTTGGGAGGTTCATGGGAGGTCTACATGCAATTGGTGAATTACATCCAGTCTAAAAGATAAGTATATACATGTGTATAATTTCAATTAAATATGCATGTCTGTGATTCTAGCAATGTTTACATGTATTATGTTGTATTCGTGAATTATTGTTAATGCCATGGATTATCTATGCTAATGGTATTAATGTACTTACATTGTGTTTAACTATAATCAAGCAATTTTATTTCATAAGAATGCATAATATGTTACAGTAGTGTTTTTCCGCGTAGTAATGTTGGCCCGACCATGGGGTTGATGGTGGGGGGACGTTACAGTATGGTAATAGAGCCTAGTTTCAATGTTAAGCCTGGATGGGCCAGATAAGTGGTCTTTGGACTGAGTTTTTAAGAAGAAATTGTATCTGGAGGACTAATTTCAGACCTCAGAATGTTTCTAAGTGCCAACAGACTACTTGACCATGTTACAAAGCTCAGGAGGTGTAGCGGTATTATAAAACTGTATTCGGTGTGGTATATGGCCACAGGGAGAGAGAGAACTCCACACCAGAAGTGTTGTAGCAATAGAATCTGTTCAGGAGGAAAGGAGAACCCTCACAACTATCAAATCTGGAGAATGTGCACAAGGTTTAAAACCCTTTGGAGTTGCACAGGAGTGTGGAAATTGCGATACGTGAAATCCCAAATTCGTCAGAACTATCCATCGGAAAGGATGCATGGAGAGTGATCATCCTTTCACTAACTCGTGACTTGAAAAGGTCTAAGGGTGAGTTCGTGAGAATTCATGAAACACAAATTCACAATTGGATCACAATCGTTGATCTAAGAGAGATCTGGAGCGTTAATTGTCTAGGAAGAAATCAACATTTTGGGAATAGGGAGGACGAAGGTGGAAAATCTTTCGACCTCGTGACACACAAAATCCCGATACGCAAAATGTCGATGAGATTTGAGTCGTCATATCAAGGGGAATCAGGACCGTTGGATCAAGTAGATGAAATTTCAGAAGGAGGGTACCAAGCCATTGGCCAGAACTCCTTGAGAAGTAGAGTTGGACGGTCAGAATTCTCTGTGGAAAACTCGCGAAATCGCGAGGACCGTAAGATAGCTAGAAGTTGCAAGGTGGTTAGTGGATGGAGAAACTCACCACCCTAGGATCCAGAATAAACGTGGGTCGTTGATCATGGTTGGTTTGATCCATTGGATCATTTGGTGAATTCAGGGATCGTGAACTTGGAGCGCAGGCCAAATTCTTGGTCACTCCAAGTCCCGAATCGCGAAAGAGATTAACAAGGGTAGAATCGGACAGTGGAGCGCTTCCAGGAAGAACTGTTGAAATACCGTGAGCCGTCATATCCAACCAACTAGCGAGGAAGTTAGGGTTGAAGAGCTTTGATAGGTGTAATTTTAGGAGAGATCTAGACCGTCAGATCAGGGGAGGCTCACAGTCATTGATCTCATACATGAATTCCCATATCGGAATTCGGGGATTGAAGTGACAAGAGATTTGGAGTCGCTTCATCGTGAACTCTCGGTTCACGAAACTTCGAAAAGATCTATATCATTGGATCCAAATCATCGAGGATCGTTGGATCTCGTACAAGAACATGTGTATCGGAGTTTGGGGAATGGAGTGACCAGTGGTTTGGGTCGCTGCATTTCAAACTCCCGGTTACCGAAACCCCGAAACCCGAAGTTCCGAAGTCTCGAAATCTTCGAAGGCAGAAGAACCGTAGTGGATTTTTAACCATTGGATGTTGAGTAAATGTGGATCATTGATCCACCCTATTTATGCGAATTCAGTAAATTGAAACTTTGGGAGATAGATGTGTGTACCTTAAAACTCTTCGAATGTCGAAAGCCCGAGTAGCACCTAGTAGTCTATCATTTGGTCACAACCTTTGGTTATGAGGGTAGGGGCTAAGAAAGAGGGAGCTATCACCAAAAATTACAGAGCCGAGCAGAACTCGAAAAATTTGTGAAGTCGAAGCGTTTTCTTAAATCATAATGGTTTTGAATGTGTGGAATTTGCTAAGAATGATGACCTGACAAATCCCTATTGTCTGCATGTGTGTTTGCAGAAGCTTAGCAAGTGCCAGAACTGAATAGGGTTGTCATTGAGAGCAGAGAATGGAAGAGGTGCAGATTGCCTCCAATTCAAAGAATGAAAGAGAAGGAAGGAATGTCAACTTGGGAGTTGAAGGATCAAACTCTAATGGGCAAGAAAAAGAGATGGATAAGGAAGGACATATGATGAAAATCATTGAAAGATTGCAGAAAGATGCCCAGGCTTGCTGAGATGATAGCTAAACACTCATGAAAGTCAGGGATAAGCAGGGTGAATTCAACTTAAGGATGTTGAAGACTCTGGAAAGAATAGAAAAGAAATTGGAAAAGGAGAGTGACTCAAGCAAGACAGAGAGTTGCAAGACCCCTGAGAGGAAAAGAAGATCAAGGAGTGTCAACAGACATCGTCGTCGCTCCCCAAATCATTCCAGTAGGGAAGCACACAGTAGTTGAAGCCCATCTCCTACCAGAAAGTACAGGAGATATGGGATGGATGAATTGAAAGGGGAAATGAACAAGATCAAGCCTCCAAAGTTCAATGGAGAACATAAGAAGGAGGAAGATGTTGAAAAATGGTTGCTTGGTATGAGTAAATACTTTCAACTGTAGAATTATTCCTCTAATGCAGAGGGTAGGATTTCCATGTATCAATTGAAGGGAAAGGCATCCATGTGGTGGGATCAACTTGTGTAGGTGTAGCACATCAGGGAAAGGGACATCACATGGAAATAATTCAAGAGGTATTTCGAGAGGAAATACTTAACTAAAAGATATTATGACAGAAAGATAAAAGAGTTCTTTGAACTCAAGCTGGACAACCAGACCATTGATGAGTATGAATGAAAGTTTTTGGAATTTCTAATGTATGTTCCATTCATCAAAGATGAGTCTGTCAAGATTTAGAGGTACCTGAGTGGATTACCGCCTCCTATTGGGGATAAGATTCAGTATGATGACCCAAATACTATGGAAGAAATGATAAGAAGAGTGAAGTTCTTATTTGAACAACAAAGAGAAAAACCTGCCTTTCGGAAGGCTTGGGATGACTAGAAAAAGTTCAAGAAAGAAAAGAGGCAGAAGGGAAATAAACCACCCTTTTTCAAAAACAGTCCTCAAGGACAACCATCTCTTAGAGAGCCCAGGAAAGTTGAAGTGGGTGAGAAAATGTCGAGGCCGCCACCTATGGAATGTTGGGGTTGTAAAGAAAACCATAGGTACAGGGATTGCCCCCATAGAAATGATAAAGTAAGAGTTCTCCACAATGTTCAGCAGGCTGAAATAGTGGAGGACATGGGCAGTAGAATTCCAAGGATCTACGCAGCCCTGGAAAACAAGCAAGCTGAGTATCAGTCGCACATGATTGAAGTAGAAGGTATGATAAAAAAACCAACCATTTACTATTTTAGTTGATTCAGGGGCTAGCCATAGTTATATAGACCCTAGAGTGGTAGAAAGTTTTCATTTGATAAGAAGCAAACATGAAAATTCTTGGTTAGTGAAGCTAGCTACAGGAACCAAGAGGAAAGTCACGGAGTTAGTCAAGTCCTATCCTGTAGACATGAATGGACTGAGCATGAAGGCTGATTTGAACATTCTGTCGTTAGGCTCTTATGACTGTCTAATTGGGATGGACTAGTTGGACAAGCACCATGCCATCTTGGACTATCGGAACAAGGAATTCACTTGCTTAGATGAAGAAGGGAATCAAAGAGCCGTCTAACGAGTTCCTAGAGTTGTTAGTATTAGAGAAATCTCAACAATGTAGCTGAAGAAGTGCTACAGAAAAGGCTGTCAATTATTTGCAGCCCATTTGTGGGAAATGCCTAAGGATAAGGTGTCAAGTATTAAGTATCATGAGGTACTTAAAGAGTTCAAAGATGTATTCCAGGAAGTACCTGGACTATCTCCAAAAAGGGATATCGATTTCTCTGTGAACTTGATGCCTGGAGCAGCTCCAGTGTCAAAGGCTCCGTACAAGATGAGTGTGCCAGAACTGAAAGAGTTGCAGATGCATCTTGGAGAACTTCTGAAGAAGGGGTATATACACCCAAGCATGTCACCTTGGGGTGCCCTAGTCCTGTTCATAAAGAAGAAGGATGGAACGTAAGATTGTGCATCGATTTCAGGCAATTGAACAAAGTAACGGTGAAGAACAAGTATCCTTTGCTAAGGATTGATGATCTCTTCGATCAGTTGAAGGATGCAAAGATATTTTCGAAAATAGATCTAAGATCGGGATATCACGAAGTAAGAATAAAAGATGAAGACATCAACAAGATTTCCTTTAGAACAAGGTATGGTCATTACGAGTTCACAGTGGTGCCATTTGGACTATCAAATGCACCCATTGTTTTTATGAGCTTGATGAATGGAGTATTCAGGGACTATCTAGACAAGTTTGTCATCGTCTTTCTGGATGACATTCTGGTGTATTCCTGGACCGAAGAAGAACACGAAAAACATCTGAGGATGGTGTTGCAGGTGCTAAGAGATCACCAACTGTACGCCAAGTTGAGAAAGTGCTCATTTTATCAGGAGCGGATCCATTACATGGGACATATTATCTCGAAGGATGGGATAGCGGTAGACCCTGAGAAGATTGAATCCATTAGAGAATGTTCAGCGCCAAGGAACCTAATGGAAGTTGGATCCTTCATGGGATTGGTTGGTTATTACAAAAGGTTCATCATAGGGGTTTCCAAGATTGCTCACCCTATCACTTCCTTGCAAAGAAAGGGGAAGCAGTTTCACTGGACAAAGGGATGTGAGGAAAGTTTCCAACGATTGAAGCAGTTGTTAACTAGTGCTCCAATCCTAAGGATTGCAGATCCAAATGAAAATTTCATAGTATGCACTGATGCATGCAAAGAAGGACTGGGAGGGGTCCTCAGTTAGAACAGATTTGTAATCTATTATGAGTCCAGGAAATTAAAAGAGCACGAGAAGAACTATGAAACCCATGACTTGGAGTTGGCAGCCATAGTTCATGCTCTAAAGAAATGGAGGCATTACCTCATGGGAAGGAGGTTTGAAGTCAAAACAGACCATAACGGTCTGAAATATTTGTTTGATTAGACAACCTTAAACGCTAGAAAAAGTAGGTGGTTGGAATTTCTATGTGAGTACGACTTTGAGATCAAGCATATCAGAGGAAAGGAGAATAAAGTGGTTGATGCACTCAGCAGGAGGGTGCATGAATTACATGCTACATCCATTAGCATGTATCGGACTGATATTAAAAGAAGAATTTTGGAGGCTGCAAATGCAGATCTGTAGTACAGAGAATTGGTAGCCAAGATACAGCAGGGTAGGATGCCACAGAAGATGGAAATTTATAAATTGGAAACAGATGGAATACTACTGTACAAAAACATAATTTTTGTACCCAATGTCTAGTGCTTGAAACAAATGATTTTGCAGGAGATGCATAATGTGCCTTATGCAAGGCACCCTAGATATCAGAAAATAGTAGCAGCAGTCAAGAGCCATCACTTTTGGCCAGGTATGAAGAGAGAGATCATTGAATACATCGCTAGATGTATGGAGTGCTAGAAAGTTAAAGTTGAGCATAGGCACCCAGCAGGGTTGCTGCAACCTTTACCCATTCCTGAGTGGAAGTGGGAAGTAGTAATGATGGATTTTATTACGAGATTGCCCCAAACAACCAAGCTACATGATTCGATCATGGTGGTGGTGAACAAGCTTAAAAAACCTGCCCATTTTATTCCACTTAAAACTACTCACAAGGCAACAGATGTTGTTGATATTTTCATAAAGGAAGTGGCATGATTGCACGGAATTCCTAAAACGATTGTGTCTGATAGAGACCCGAAATTCACTTCGAATTTCTGGAAAGGATTGTTCAAAGGATTTTGAAGGAATCTGAACTTTAGTACAACTTATCATCCTGAGCATGATGGAAAGATAGAGAGGGTGAACAGAGTAATAGAAGACATAATGAGAATGTATGTGATGGACAAACCATCAAGATGGGAAGACTACCTACACTTGGTAGAATTTGCCTACAACAATGGGTATCATGCATCGTTGAAGATGAGCCCATTTGAAGCACTTTATGGAAGAAAGTGCAATACTCTAGTGAGCTAGGATAATCCAGCTGATAGAACAGTAGTTGGGCCAGAGTTGCTCAAGGAGATGGAGGACCAAATGATAAAAATTAACCAGAATTTGAAAGCTGCCCAAGACAGGAAGAAATTTTATGCTGATAAGAACAGAACCCACAGAGAGTTCAAAGTGGGTGATCATGTTTTCCTGAAAGTGAAAGCTAACAGGAGTTCCTTTACACTGGAAAGTTGCGCCAAGTTGGCAGCCAGATTTTGTGGGCCATTTGAAATCCTGGAAAGGGTTGGGCCAGTTGCATGTATGCTTGCATTACTTGCATCCATGACTGTACATAATGTGTTTCATGTTTCATTTATTAAAAAGTATATGCCTGATGCTAATCATGTAATTGATTGGAATGTGATCCAGGTGGAGCAAGAAGGTGTCCTGCAAGTGCATCCTGTGCGCATATTGGATAGGAAAAACAAACAGCTCTGGAATCGAGCCATAGGGCTTGTAAAGGTCCAGTGGACCTGGTACGATCCTGAGGACACGACATGGGAGCATGAAGATGTTATGTGGGCAGAGTACCCACATCCTTTCTAAAATTTTGAAAATCTTGCAAATGTAGTGTAAAGTTACACTGAGGATAGTGCAAAAATAAGGGGAGGGGATTGTAATGTCCCCAAGGCCGAGCCCTGTTGTAAATCATGTCTATGAAGTATAAAGTTTGTTTATGAACTATAATTCAAGTTTATAAGGCTGGTGAGCCAAGTTATATAAGCTAGTGGGCTTGTGTGTTATTAGGCTAGGGAGCCTAAGTGTTGAAGGCCAGGAGCCTCATTTTTGTACATGTAATTATGCACAGTATTAATACAAAACATCTTTTTGTGTGGACCGGCCATGATGAATGAGTGATGGGGGACTAAGCTTCCACAAAACCTGGGTAAGCGATTGGGGGCTGGAAGGTTGGAAAGAGAGGCTAAGTGTGGAGCCTAGGGGCTTAATTCCTTGGGAATAATATTTTAATATTATCCCAAAAGCCATGTAAAATCTATGTTTTGTCCTAAGTTCCTTGGGATGGATGCATGCAGCTTCATGGGCGACATGTGTCGACCCAGGTGCATGTGATTTAACCTAGGAAATGAGTCGTGTTGGGGGTTCTCTTGCCATTCCGTTGACTGTTGCATAGGATTTGGGTGGGAATCCCTCCAACCATCACCTGAATCTAGGGTTCGACCTTCCAATTCCTCCATCCTCCGTCTGTACACGTTTGGCCTCTGTGATGGAACCTCTGTACACCTTACACATTTTTGAAACCAGAGCGGTGAGTCTGTTCCTTATTGCTGTTTGGGAGAACCGAATGTCTCGTAATTGCTGATTCGTGCATCTTGTGTTGCTTGTTGGTAATATCAACGCATCCTGTAATAGCAGAGTCGTGCTATGCTTTAGTGCTGATCATTTCTGTTTCGGGTGTCCATACCCATTTTTCTCAATTGACTGTTGTGGCCACGCAGTGCTGGACTGCGTGTGGCTTGCTAGCCAATGTGAGGAAGGTGATTATTGTTGAAGAGTGTTGTTGGGTATTCTACCCTATGAAATAATAAGCTAGGGCTCTAAGCTTATACGCAGATCATGACCCTCAAGACTTAACTTTTAACCTTCTACCCGAATCTAAAACCCTGATTTTCACATGCACACAAGAGAAGAATGAACCAACCTTTTTCCGGATGGCTGAAGTAGATCCTCCGTTGAGCTTCTTATCCCCTTGCTGCTGCTGCTCCTTCCAAAAGCTTCCCTGCAATCAAGACAAGACTATGCATGCATGCTACTGATCTATTCTAGGATTAGAGATAAAA
>JASDQU010098605.1:0-15395 GCA_032191745.1 Picea mariana | reverse complement strand
CAAATTGGGAGATCATTTGCATTTGAAACATAAACAATCCATTAATATATATTAGTATGAATACTATTAAGATAAATATGAAAACTTTCTCCATTGATAGATACTAGTATGAATACTATTGAAATAGATATCAAACCTTTGTCTTGGCCAATACTTAGCCAATTATCTGGGCACCAAGCCCCAGGTTCACGGTACCCAGCACCTATGTCCCCTATTCCATCATATACATATTGCAGCCAAAGAACTTCAGTGATCTGCAGTTAATGTTTTTACTAGTCATAACCCAACAGGGGTTCGAAAACATTACCATTAATAAACGGGAAAAAAAAGAAGGTTTTTTCGACTGTTAAATACGTATCTGTTTTCCCCTTTTGCTTTTCTCGTCCATTATGGCTTTCTGGTTTTATACTTAGTCGTCTTTCTATGATGGACGGTTGCAGGGTTCACACGTTGACATATCTTCATCTCCATCTGTATCTTCACATGATGAATCCGACCGACCGCTGAACCTTTCCATACCTAGGCAATTTTATGGCCGCAATTGCCGGAACAACGCATACAAACTGGCCTTTTCTTCTTCCCGCTCGTTATTGCTTTCTGGATATATACTTAGTGCCCTTTCTATGGTATCTGGTTCCAGAGTTGGTGGGCTGACATGTCTTCATCTTCATCTATATCCTCACACGATGGATCCGACCGACTGTTGTTCCTTTCCATACTTAGCCAATTTTATGGTCGCCGCTGCAGGCCCGACGCTTGTGAACCCAGTTGCTTATTGTTCCGGTATATACATCTTGCACTCAAAACATCCGTGATCTACAATTCCACCGTAGGTTCCTCGTATACATTAACTTTGTTCAAACTATATGTTGTTGCTTTCCATCCCCAACAACTTCGCGTCCTTCCTAATATACATCAACAATGCTCTTACTAGTGACAAGTGGACACAGTGGTACGAAAGATACTTTTGTGATCTGCAATTTATGCCTTGACTGGTGAGAACTCAGCAAGGGTTCGAAAGCATTTGCATTAATAATCAAACACTAGATGTTCTTCAGCGAGATACTTAGTTGTTTTTCCCTTGTCTTCTTCCCGTGTATTATCGCTTTCTAGTTATATACTTAGTCATGTTTCTATGATTGCGGGTTCCAACGTTGGTGTGTTGACATATCTTCATCTCCATCTATATCCTCGCATGGCAAATTGGATCGCCCGCTATTCCTTTTCATACTTAGTGAATTTTATGCCCGCGGTTGCCGAGGTGGCACAATTCAACTCTGCTGCTTCTTGTTTCGTCATATACATCTACCACTCAAAATTTTTGTGATCTACAATTCCACTGTGAACTTCTCCGTCCTTTTTCCCTTATTTTCTTCCTGTGTATTATGGGACTATAAAATATGGACATGATATTTTATAGAGCATGTACAGATTCTGCATTCCATACCTAGCGACATTTTGGATCGCGGGTTCTCAGGCAGGTGGGCTCAAAATTGGGCCTCCATTGTTCTGTGCCCTACAAATAGCACCCAGAATTTCGCGATATACAAATTGACAAGCAGACCTGCGGATTGGCAGACTCAACATTGTACTTCTATTGTTCTGTGTCCTCCAAACAACGCTCCCAGTTCCGTGATATAGAAACTGACACATGAAATGCAGGGTTGACGGGGTGGAGATTGCCATTGTTTATGGATGTTAATCCCTATGAAGTATCTAATAGTATCTAAAAAATTATTTTGAATACTAAATTAGCTCTTAGTAGTGACAACTGGACACAGAGGTATGAAACAGTTGGGATTGCACCCTCTACAATATACAAATTGACTACCGGATTCTGACATAATCCGCTCTTCCGTGTTACAGATTATGCATTCTAATGTTCGGAGCGATACAATTAGAACGTCGAGGCCTTGCGTCTTCTACATACACCTTTGCAGCCTGTTTTGGATCCTCCTGTTGCCAAGTTCACGAAATGTGCAACCCCAGCGTTGGCGGGTTGACATATCTTTATCTCCATCTATATAATCACACGATGAATCCGACTGACCGCTGTTGCTTTCCATACTTGCCCAATTTTACGTCCACGATTGTCGGGTTGGCGCCAATTTCATCTCCATCTATATCCTCGCATGGTGAATTGGACCGCCCGCTATTCCTTTTCATACTTAGTGAATTTTATGCCCACGATTGTCGAGTTGGTGCAATTGAACTCTGTTCCTTTTTGTTCCGTTATATACATCTTCCACTCAAAATTTTCATAATCTACAATTCCACTGCTAACTACTTCATCCTTTTTCCATTTTTTTCTTCCCGTGTATTATGGGACTATAAAGTATGGACATGATATCTTATAGAGCATGTACGGATTCCACATTCCATACCTAGCAACATTTTGGATCGCGGGTTCTCAAGTGGGCGGGCTCAAAATTGGGCCTCCATTGTTGCGTGTCTTACAAATAACACCCAGAATTCTGCGATATACAAATTGACAAGTGGACCTGCGGACTGGCTGACTCAACATTGCACTTCTATAGTTCTGTGTCCTCCTAACAGTGCTTCTAGTTCCGCGATATACAAATTGACACACGGAATGCAGGGCTAGCGGGTTGGAGATTGCCATTGTTTACGGATGCTAATCCCTATGAAGTATTTAACAATATCTAAAAAATTATTTTCAATACTAAATTAGCTCTTAGTAGTGACAACTGGACACAGAAGTATGAAACAGGTGGCATCGCACCCTGCACAATATACAAATTGACTACTGGATTCCGACATCGTTCGCTCTTCCGTGTTACAAATTATGCATTCAAATGTTTGGAATGATACAAGTTGAACATCGAGGACTTGCGGTTTCTGTAGAGACGTTGTCAACTTGTTTTGGATCCTCCTATTGCCGGGTTCACGAAATGTGCAACTCTTGGATACTGTTTCAGGTTGGCATCAAGCTTTCTTGTACCACGGTTCACAAATGTTTCGAAGTATATGTCGCTGCCTCATTTGGCATCCAACCCTCCGCAATATAGAAATTGACTACCGGGTTCACATCTTGTACTCAAAATTTTCGTGATCTACAATTCCACTGCCGACTCCTTTGTTCTTTTTCCCTTTTCTTCTTCCCCTGTATTATGGTTCTCTAGTTATATACTTAGTCGCCTTTCTATGATCGTGGGTTCCAGCGTTCGCGAGCTAACATCTTTATCTCCATCTATATAATCACACGTGGAACCCAACCGACCGCTATTGCTTTCCATACTTAACCAATTTTATGGTCACGGTTGCTGGGTTGGCAGTCACGAACTCTGCTTTTTCTTGTTTCGTGATGTACATCTTGCACTCAAAACTTTCGTGATCTACAATTCTACCGCAGACTCCTCGAACTCGCAAGATTCAATGTACCACGGTTCACAAATGTGCTTCCTAATATACATTGGTTATGCTCTTACTAGTGACTCTTACAAGTGATAGTTGCACACAGTAATACGAAACAGTTCGCATCCAACCCTTCACAATATATAAATTGACTACCGGGTTCCGACATCGTCCCCTCTTTTGTGTTACAGATTATGCATTCAAATGTTCTGAATGATACAATTTGACCGTCGGGCCCTCACGTGTTCTGGGCAGACCTTGTGACCCTATTTTGGATCCTCCTGTTCATGGGTTCACGAAATCTCCAATTCTTAGTCAGTGTTTCGGGTTGGCGCATTCAAACTCTGCTGCTTCTTGTTCCGTGATATACATATCGCACTCAAAATTTTTGTGATTTACAATCCCAACGCGGAGTCATTGGTCCTTTTTCCCCTTTCTTCTTCCCTTGTATTATCGCTTTGTGGTTATATACTTAGTTGCCTTTCTATGATCGCGGGTTCCAGCGTTGGTTGGTTGACATATCTTTATCTCCATCTATATAAATAGATGATGAATCTGACCGACTGTTGTTGTTTTCCATACTTGGCCAATTTTATGGCCACGGTTGATGGGTTCGCGGTTTTGAACTCTGCTTCTTGTTACGTTGTGTACATCTTGCACTCAAAACTTCTGTGATCTACAATTCCAACGTGGGCTCGTCGAACTCGCAAGCTTCACTCTACCACGACTCACAAATGTTTCAAAGTATCTCTCGCTGCCTTCCATCCCCACTAACTTCCTGTCCTTCCAGCTATCCTACCATACCCTCTTCGTTGTTACGTGCATTGCACTCAAAAAGTTCCAATACATACAATTTGACCCTCGCACCCTCACCTTCAACGGTTGTACCTTGCAACCCTATTTTGTAGTTGTTTTTCTCCCATGCCTGCGACCTTCATACTTTCTTACTATGCAATTAGAAACCTTTCATGCTAACAACTGACCATGCAGGAACCGTCAACATTGTCATTAATGGGTGAAATGCTCAAGGAGATCTCCCATTATTATGCATTAAACCAAGATGTGCGAAAAGTTATTTTTTCCCTTCCGATTATTCATCTTGAACACGCGTCATCGTGTTGGGCCACTCAATAAATCTACAATGCTTAATTGTTGATTGCAATATCTGCTATGTTCACGTTTTCTATGTATGCAATTACTAGTGTTTAATGTTAACAATGCATCATGCAACAACCGTCCAAATTGTCATTAATCAACACAAGTCTTGAGGACATCTCCCATTCACATGGACCAAAATTTGCGCAGGGTTATGTTATCCCTTCCAACTTTTCATTTCATTCATCATCTAGAGCAAACAAATATTCTTGTAGACTTATGGAAGCAGGTCGACAACAGTTTTGTGGAGATACTGTAAATATGTTCGCACACGAGGACCAAAACTTCCAGTGGTCCAAGGCATACTTTTACTATTCATCCCATTCTGCCTAGAACGAAGTGATTTGGACCTTTGGAATTGCTTGTGCAGGCCGCGTCCTTAAGGTTTTTGACTGTAAGGAGGTGTTCTCTTGGTGCGCCAAAAAATATATTCCAGACCAAAGAATTATTCCACTGCATGACCATTCTATTGTTTCTTTGTCACCTCAGGTCTTTCGCGAGATGTTAAAATTGTCGAAGCCAACATTGACGTTCAGAGGACAAGACTGCAAGCAGTTTCTAGAAAAACATGATAACGGGATGGACATCTTAGCCGACTTCCTAGAAGACCTGACAATAGTTCCTAAAGATATCACAAGGTTGTAGGTAAGTTCCTTTAGAAATCCATTCCGAGAAATTGCTTGGCTGTTTACAAGAATAACTGGACAGGCATCCACGACAAGCATTTCCCATATAATTATTTATATTTTGTATTTCATAGTCAAGGAACAATACATTTTCGATTGGGGGAAGCTAATTTCCATTGAGCTCTGTTCCCAGTTGTCATGATTCAAAGAATCGAATAAATTTTATATGTTATCCTACTTAATTTTCGCAATTATGCATTGTTGCCCGTTTCCAAAACTTTCTCTTTCTAATAAAATAAACTGTGGATTCGACCCAGTAACATTCTGGTACGAGGCCTTGTGGAGGCACAAGGCCTCCTATTGTTTTTATGAAGTTTTGAATGGTTTTTTCTCGGTTTTCAAAGATTTACTATTAGGCAAGGATGCTCCGCGGATGTTTGGCCAGGCAACCAAGTTTTTGAACAGGAAGGACACACTTGAGGAAGTGGAAAATAACAGTGTCCTCATGGTCTTTGGCTCTAAGGAAAATCTTGCCTTCCTTCCATGCCACATCACAAACAAGATGTTTGTTACAGAAATAGAAAGGTAATACAACCACTGGTTGCATTTTTTCCATGACAAGAAAAAAAAACAGTTCATTCCTCTACCCTAGAAAGTCGGAGACTTTGTGTGCAGAAACATCAACAAGATTGACAAGTTTGCCGCCCATTTCAAGAAATTGAACCTAACGTACGCTGAAAGGATAAAAGGGTTCTACCCTAATGGCATGTTTCAAGAACATTTACTGGTTGTTGGCTTTAACACCTCTTTTATCCATAGACACCTGACCCAAGACAGGGACAACGTCGACAACAATCTTGCTTCTGACGATTGCGACACAGAGACATTGCAAAGCGTGACTGAATTATACAAACAACATGGAAAAGTATCCAGTGAAAAGAGTACCTAGTCCCCCACTAGTATTCCCAAGAGCACGACATCACGGAGCATCGCTTCGACGATCCACCCCAGTAAGAAAGCAACCAAGAAATCTTCGAATGAAGGAGGAGATAAGAACCCTCCTCGCATAAATATTGATAGTTGTCACAAAATTCCATTGACGAGGAAGAGAAAAAACAATGCAGAGCAGGCAGAGGAACCTGAAATTGAAAGTAGAAAACTGCAACTTGAAATTGAAAATGAGCACATGCATAAAATTGGGTCGTCCGCGGTGGAAATATCTGAGACCGAATTTTTTAACGTAGATGAATCCTTCGTAATCCAAAGCGCTATGTTTGACAACCAATCTAAAAGTATGGTCATTGAAAAGAGAGGTGTAGCAAACGGGAAAGGCAAATCTCACACAGAGATTAACTTTAGGGAAATGCGACCGTCCCAAATCTCCTCATTTCACTAGGTAGCCGGTGAAATTATTCGTGATTTCATTGGAGGAATTGAGATGGAAAATGCCAATTTGAAAGACCGCCTCAACGAATATGAGCAGGCTTTCATTGCAACGCCAAAAATTGTCAGTCCTTTGGCAAAAATCGTGCCTACTACCACTGCAACCAATATGAAAGAATCCTCTACCCTCCTTGCATGCTCTAGAGCCCTTGTAGAGAATAACGTCAACAAAAGAATGCAGCTACTTACTGAAGCATGAGAAACATCACAAAATTTAGTATCCTTTGGAAAGAAGGCCAATGATTTCCTGCAACATTTGGAGGCGAATTTAAAAAATGAACAACATTTTTGTGATCAGGTACTCACCCCTTTTGCCAACTATGCCGTCAACACATCAGAACTGAAAAGAAGACAAGAGAAACTCCCTTCCCCAAAGCGGACCAAAAAAGTAAAAGCATGCTAGCAAAAGAAATTTAACAACTTGGAGCTCATTGTCAAATCACGTAAACAAGTCATATCATAAAAGGAAGATTTATTCACAAGCCTGCTCCATATGGACTTAGCCAGAACTACCAACAAGGTTCAAGATCCAAACTTAATTCTCAAATCCTTGTCAATCACCAAATAAGCCTTCCAGGAACAAGTTGATATTTTAAAGGAGTTGTCTTTCGAAAAGTTTTATGACATAGTTGAACATCATCTAGATGAGCACGAGCACTGGGTACTGGACTATGTGGCACACAATGAAGAAATTGAACAGAGTCTGCATAGTATTTCAATGGATCTAAGGAAATTAGAAAACGAAATTTACGACATAGAAATCCGGGATGAAATCAACACAGCCCCCATGAAAAGTTACATCGAAGAATGGTTCCAACAGAGAATGGACAGCCTCGTCCAGGAAGGGCAACAACTGGTCAACAGGACTCCACTGACCATCGATGACAACAACAAAAACGCATCGGCTTCATAGTAAGTCTATACTGGCATCTTGTTTTATTTATCAATCCAGTTTAAGTCTATGTTGTCATCTTGTTTTCTTTATCGATCCACTTGTGACCTCTTTAAATACAAAACTGTAACCAAAGACTCATAACTTCCAATTTTTTCTTTTCGGGTCTTCCTCTCTACCGTCGCGCACTTCTTCTTTCGACGTTCCTAATTATTGTACTTATTTCTTTTTATGGTCTGTGGGAGCCCCAATCCCAATCTATATGACAAACGCATTTAAATTTCCAGAAACATGTAACAAACATTATTAATTTTTGATAAATTCCAAAGAAAACTCATTCGACAATGCCTTTATTGTATACTAAATTTTGGGTTTCCAGGAACCTTTCTTGTTTGTTCCAAAGAAAACTAATTATGATCTGCTACATTTCTTGTGTCTTGTTGTATGCTAATTTTTGTTGTCTCAAACGACGTTGTTACTATTCTATTGTATACTAACCTTTTGGTTGTCCAGGAACCTATACTTTGATAGATTTTGATTTCTCTTTTGTCCAGAACCCTTTGCTTTAGAGCAAACTAATTCGGGAATGCCAATTTCTTTGTGTTTTCCTCCATGAAACTATGTAACAAACATTATTACTATTCTATTGTATGCTTTTAAATGTTGATGTAATTTCCAAAGATATGTAACAGACATTATTTATTTTATAATAAGTTTCTATAGTTCGCAAGTCTGCTTGTCAATTTGTATGTCGCGGAACTCTCGGTGCTATTTGTAGGGCATAGAACAACATAGGCCCATTTTTTAGCCTGCCAGGCCGAGAACCCGCGATCCAAAAACTGGCTAAGTATGGAATGAGGGCTCCGTGCATGCTCTATAAAACGTGTGCAAAGAAAACTAATTCGGCAATGCTATATTTTTTTTGTCCAAGAAAACCCTTAGTTTTAAAGCAAACTAAATGTAACAGACGTTATTACTATTCTATTGTATGCTTTTAAATGTTCATGTAATTTCCACAGATATGTAACAAACATTATTAATTTATGGTAAATTTGTATAGTCCGCAACTCCGCGTGTCATTTTGTATATCGCGGAACTGTCGGTGCTATTTGTAGGGCACAGAACATCAGAGGCCCAATTTTGAGCCCGCCAACTTGAGAACCCGCGATCTAAAAATTGGCTAAGTATCCAATGAGGGCTCCGTGCATGCTCTATAAAATCTCATCCCCGTACTTTATAAAAGTACAAATTTCGTATGTATAAAACTAAATATCTACTTTATAAAAGTACATATTTTGTATGTATAATTTATTAATTTCTGATAAATTTCTATAGTCCGCAACTCCGCTTCTCAATTTCTGTATCGCAGAGAACATCAAAGGCCCAATTTTGAGCCCGACAACCTGCGATCCATTATAAAAGTACATTTTTCGTTTGTATAAAACTAAATATCTACTTTACAAAATTATATTTTTGGTATGTATAGTTTATGCTGTCCAGGAACCTATAATTTCATAAATTTCAACTTCTTTTGTGTCCAGGAGCGCTTGTTTTAAAGATAACTAATTCGGTAATGCTAAATTTTTTGTATCCAACAACCTTTCAAATGTTGATAATTTTTTATATTTTTCAAGAAGAACTAATTCGGGAATACTATGTTCTGCATGCAAACCACATGTATTTCAACTTTCTAGCCATGTGTCTGTACTAGGTCGCATTTAGTCCCATCCCAACCTGGCAGGGACTACGCTGCCATGCAACACTTGTTATAATTCATGTTTCCTTTTCCTTTCTCGATTGATTGTTAAGGTAGGTCTGGCCTTTCAATAACAAATATGTTGAAGTGCTACGAAAGTGGAAGTTTATCGCACCCACATGCATTTACATAATTGTATCCGTATACATGATGAAGCCTCTCATGCATACAATGACATACCATCATCTCAAAATATCTTATTTAAATCTTTTCTATTCCCAATTGGGTATAAGGCGAGTAATTGTAAAGATGAGTATGAGAGCTTTGTGTGCAATCTTGGATGTTTACAAGTTATAAATCTAAATCCATGCATTCTTTGTTTATTTTCACTACAATAAAGTCATAAATAGGTAGCAATAGGTAACGCTAATGACAAGCTAAAATACTTCAAACAAATTGATAAAAAACAGTTCTTTTTCTTTTTCCTTTTAAGCTTTGAGGTAAAACTTGTGTAGGGAAAGACCACACAATCTCACAACAACACTGGAAATGGCTAGACATAGGTGCAACTATGAAAATGAAAAGAAAACATAGTTGCACAAGGTGCGAGATAGGAGATGCAAAGGTTTTATGAGATTTCCAATGCAACTACATGGGTTTTGAAAATTCCTTTGCATAAAGAGCAATGGAGTTTGTACAAGTTGGTTAAATAATTGTATCTAGTAAATGAATTTAAGATCATAGTTTCTTTTTATATAACAAAGTGAAACATTGTTAAAAAAATTCCCAACTACTGTAGAATTTAGTAGTAATCAAAGAAATAAGAGGAGACAATAATGCTTAGAGTAGAAAATGCCAGATTGTTTAGCCTTAATTCAATAATAAAGTTCCATCACAATTGTAATTAGCTTAGGTTGAAATAAATCCTCGAATCTTGCATTGAAACCACCAATGCAATCTTGTTTGTAACATAACAACCTTCCCTTCAAATCATTCTTAATTCCTTGGAATGGCACAAAAGACTCCTCCATGACAAAGCGATTGGTGAAAGGTTGCATAGGAGTGCTAGATAATCTTCCTTTGAAATCTAAACTATTGAACAAGGAGCACAAGGTAAAGTCCACACAAAAACCATATAGAGAAGCTATTGAACAACTTACCACAAATGAGAGAGTCAATCACATGAACTATAATTGATCCAAGGCTAATGCTTCCCAATGACATTGTGAAAGTCAAATGGAATGAAACCATGGTATTCGATTGCATCTCACAAACCTCCATATAACACATTCCTCGGAACTGACCATGAGGCTAAAGATAACAAGGGCTGCATATTCATATTTATTGCTAATAGACCCTACTATCTCCATATTCCATATGAATTGAATCACATTGCAATGTTAGTAGTGTTGATAGCGTTGCACCACATTGCCAAATGTCATGCATCACATTGCTAGATGACTATCGATGACAACTGCTCTTTCTCCACCCACCACATATTTTCCTAATAATATAATAATATACCTGTTAATTGTTTTCTTATAATGACAATACATATAAGGGATACACTTGTGAACTTGCCCATTTTCTAGAACTCCTTTGGGGTATAAACTGCACAATATTGAAGTTGAGTGAGTTCAATTAAACCTGTGACGTTTTGAATAACTATGATATATACAGGTGTGCTTCTGATCCAGGTGGATATTAGTGGCCACCCACCTATTCCAACTGGTTCCTCTTGACAATTTTTAGTTCAACACATTTCTCTGTAATGATGACATTTCTTTGTAATTGTGGGTTCTGCACTTCTGGGGCTATCCCGAATCCCTACACAACATCCAGGTGGATATTGGTGGCCGCCCACCTATTCCAACTGACTTATTTTGGAAGTTTTCATGTCAGTACATCTTTCTGTACTTCTAGGGCCGTTTTGGGGCCCTACACAATGTTTTATTATTATTATTATTATTATTTTAGGTCTTTCCACAATCAAGTTGTAGATAGAGTCAGTGTTTGACAGAATAATGTGTATTTCTCAAAAATACCTTTCCAATGGGCTATAATACACCTAAAACAGAGGTCCTATGCAAAAGTTACGACCCTGGGAAGTTGAGGTACCAACTTACCCATCGGGGCACACATAACTTTTGGCGTTTCAACTCCTAGGGTTAGGTTTATGGATTTCTAAGATTTTGACATTCATGAGTAATGTTAAAAAGGCCTCTTGAGCCTCATTGTAATCATTCTGCTTAGAGAGATGCGTGTAGCATCCACATCTCTTCTCAAAGATAACTACCACCATTTGAGCAAGTTGTTTTTAGTTTTGCAGTTTTACAGTTTTAGCCTATTTTATTTATTCAATAGAAGTTATTATTCACTGGATATCTGTTGTTGCTCTCTGTGTCTCTGTATTATTGTATTCAATTTGTTATTCATTTCGTTCCGTTCATAAATCCGAATCAACTTCTCTCAAACCTACATAGTGATAACAAGACATGTAGCTATAGTGTCCATAATTCTCATATATTTGTTGTTACTCTCCCAAATCTAAACACATTATAGTAAAAGGTTTGCATACATTACATGAATCCAAAAGCTAGGCATCTCTTTCTTCTTCAAAATCAAATCACTTTATTTTAAGACTTAAGATTGTTGCATCATTTTAGTTTATAAGTAAAACAATGTTGGGAGGTGTTCATCTCTCGATGACAGGATAGTTCTTATGCCTACCACTTCGTCCATGTCATTATGTCCCTTTCCCATCTAAGCATTGAATATATTACGTTCCTCAACCATGTTAGCATTATAAATGTATATTTAATCGATTATTGAAGCTAATGCTAATTAATCAGAATGGGGTTGGATATGCTCTCTATTTCATAATCGTTCATCAACCAATAACATAGATTTTTGTTTATGCTCATTAAACTATGAAGATGGAAAATGATATATGTGTAGTCTAGTCTACTCATCTAAGGGCGATGATATCCGAGTTTAAAAAGAAGATAGGTGTTATGAGGACAAACCACTAGTGGTCTCCTGCTTTAAAGATTACATGGTCAACCTTTGATGGGAATCTCCCTTGGTACAGATCATACAAGCCTTTACCATGATCCTTCAAAAAGTATTTGTTAACATGACTAATGAGATTGACGAAGTAGAAGTTTCTCATTGTTGAGTGAAGTTGATGTCGAGGTGATAGTAATATATAGGCCCAATGTTATGAAAGAGCTCCTTATCAATATGGTGCACCCAGTAAAACCAATCCTTGCTCAATTGTGAGTTACTAAGAAGTGTGACGTTGGTCATGAAGTTGATTATATTAACTCCCACATTGAATTGAAAATCCCTTGCAAGGACCAAACTTTGAATCAAAATCGATTTTAGAGTGGGTCCACTATGCTATGTGAAACTACATGTAAAGCCCAATGTTTTATGACTAATCCATTAGATTATTGTATACGCATTGTTTCATTGTAATGCATTCATTGCTAAATCTAGGTGAGAATGCTTGACTCAAAAAATGATTGAAGCAATGATTACATTGTTAATATGGCGGGGTTATCCATAAGTTTAATCCCCAAAGTCCTTACTTATGTTTTAGATGCAATTTGTGATAATTACAAGCATAACTATATTGCATAACATATCTCAAAAGAAGACAGGCTGCGCTTCTCGAAATAGTGATATTGATGATTTTAATATGGACATAATAATTAACTTGAATTCTGGAAAATGCTATTATTTAAGTATTAATATGGAATTTGCAAGGAAGTAAAAATTGTGCCAATTTTGTTGTAAAATGTCTAATCAAGCTTTCCAAAGTTCTTTAAAATATCAATTGTGAGGCTAAACTTGTCTACCTTCTTCAGAGTATACATGTACATTTACAATGGTTTGGAATGGAAGAAATTGGTCAAAACGCTAAAGTTGAGTCAAGACTGCATTGCACAAGTTATTCAAGACTTCAGTGTATAAGTTATTAAGCTCCATGGAATTGCAATTAAGTGTCACGTTTCCACAATTTCGATGGACTTGGAACCCTAGTGTATCATTCTTGCCCACATCGATCTAATCTTTAGACTTTGGCAATGGCTTGAATAATGACTTTGCTTGGTCGAACAATTAATCAAAATCAACGGGGAAATTATTGGGAAAATGGTGCATCCCTTTTAACACATTTTGTAGATGTACTATCAAAGCAAGAGCTTGGTATAATTTTGAAAATGGAAGCACATTTTTCACCTCTTTGTAATAGATCAATCAAACAATTGAACTTAAAAGTGTTGAGCAAAGTTTATCAAAATATCAGACCTACATAACCAATGATCCAATGTAATTGTGGAGTCATCACGAATTTAGATAACTCTTTAAAAAAAAAGTATTTGCAACTTTAGTCTATAAATTTCGTCTACTCCTATTTGCAACATCCAAGTTCAGATGTTTGTTGATGAAAAGCAAATAGATAACCTTCCTTTGCTCAACCATAGATCAAGCTAATGGCAAGACATAACCTATCAATGTATAAATTTAACGGGCACTCCTACTCGTCAAGTAAAATTTTTGTGACGAGTTTGTCTTTAAAATTGCCTTTCTCACGACGTTTAAATTTTTTTTGCCCGTCATTTAAATCAAGGTGAAATAACTTAACGACATGTAATTAGATACCTATTGTATCAAATTACTCTCTTCCAATTATGAGTTTCATTCGATTCAGAATTGGTCACATTTATGCCTTCATTCTTTCATCTGTCTCTGAAGATGGGGAGATCTCTTTGTTGTGATATGGCTCATACAAACAAAGGGACTGGAAGGCTAGACCCAAGAAAAATATGCCCCCCTCATCGTCCACATTCAAGCCATGACGAAGGCTCCTTGCGTTCCCTTCCCAGAGCCACACATTCCTTGCCTCGCTTCTACTTTTTCAATGAATTATTAGCTTCTATTAAATAAAAATGAAGAGATTATACTACACGACTTTGTTTTATTTCTCGAGTTGCAGGCTCCGAATCAGAGACACCCATGCTTATTCTTATTATTAGGAAGACATCTAAAAACACTGGTGGGAAGGTATTTAACACGTGGATTCTGGAAAACCAAAAGTAGTGAGAAAATAAGTGTGAAACAATGTGTTTTTTAAAATTGACATAGATGCGTAGATTCAACCAAACAAATACAATTTCCATCCTCACACAAAGACAATTTCCATCACAAATTCGAACAATAAAAGCGAGCGTGACAATGTTCACTGTGATTAAAAATAAATAAAAAAAATAGTTTCATTGTTATTCTATTAGGAATCAAGATAAACTTTCTATTACATATGGATCTGTAAACTGTAGAAATCTTAACAGTTCAAAAAGTTGGAACTTTATCTATCCATATTTTTGTATATCTATTATAATACTTCCTTAAAAAAATAATAAAATCCAACTAAATGGTACTTGTTAGAAAAACGATGACAGATACATGTCGTATACAAAAACAATAACATTTGGTTCTTAATGTTTAACTACGTGCTTATGACTTTAGAATAATATAAAAGGATCTGCATTGACCACAAATGCTTCTATAGATTCCTCATAATATAGCCATCCGATAGAACAAATCATAGCATGTTTGGAGAGTGCATCTGCTTCAATGTTGAATTTTCTGTGTACATTCATAAACTTTACCCCATTGAAAGTATCTTTTAAACTCATGATCTTTGATTTCCATGAATTTAGATATAATAGATTCAACTTTTCTTTTCATGCAATCCAATCCATAGCTACTTTAGAATCTCCAACAACCATCAACTTGTTTGTGCATAATCTAGATGCAAAGTATAAGAGACCTCATAAACCCATAACCTCAGCTTTCATATTATTGCCTTCGCCATTTGCAAAATAGATTCTGAAACCACATAAACCACCAGCTGCTACACCATCGAAAAAACTTATAGGAGTGTCATAAAAAAAGACCGGATTAAGAATGTAATCTAATTTATCATCTTCACTTCCCGGTGTATGTTCTTTAATTGATAGAAGTATATTGATGACAGTGTTCGACAAGACAGGTATTCCAACAGAGGACGAACACCTTCAGTAACCACTCACATAACCAGATCAAAGATCAACACACCGATGTTTTCACGTGGTAAAACCCCTACGGGGAAACATCCACGGCCCCAGCCAACACGGCCACTTGGAGCAGTTTATTAATGCAA
>JASDQU010098603.1:15910-37046 GCA_032191745.1 Picea mariana | reverse complement strand
ACATCTTCACAAACGTGGCAAGAGCGACGTTAACGTGGCAATTGTGACGTTCCAGTGGAAAACGTGGCAAGAGCGACGTTCCAGTGGAAAACGTGGCAATTGCGACGTTAACGTGGCAATTGCGACATACTTCTTCACAAACGTGGCAAGAGAGACGTTAACGTGGCAATTGTGACGTTCCAGTGGAAAACGTGGCAAGAGAGACGTTCCAGTGGAAAACGTGGCAATTGCGACGTTATCGGGCAACATCAATTTTTTTTTTTATAAATTTTCTCTATTTTGCGACAATATGGACAATTTTGTCCATAACGCCGCAAATAAAACGTCGTAATTTTTACAATATGTAGTAGTGTCAGCAACCCCACACCATTTTTCCCCCACCACTGTTCAGCAACCTTTCACCATTCTCCCCATTACTAAAACACCACTGTCAACAACCCCACGTCATTTTCCCATTTCCATGGTTCAGCAATTCTTCACAGTCCCATTGTCAAAACAACATCGTCCAACAATTGTTTCGCCCTTTATTTTCTGTTGCTGAAACACTATTGTCAGCAAATTTTTGCCTTCTCCCTATTTCCAAAACACTACAGTTCGGAAATTCTTCACGGTTTCCATTGACGAAACAACATCGTCCAGCAATTGTTTCGCCTTTTCTTTTCTATTGCTGAAACACCATCTTTTCAACATTACCTGCCAGCAAGATTTTGTGCTCTCATACTACATTTTGTCCTTCCAGTCAACAAATCCCTTATACAATTTCAAAATTCTCTGCCATGACCACTGCAAAACCATCGTAGACAGGCTTCATATTTTGTTTGCAACACGAATCAGAAGGTAAAGGCGAGGTATGTAAATTTTATGTAATACAGTTAAGCTATAGTTATTGAGAATATTCCAAATCATTATGACCACTCGAGTGAAATCATTATTAGCCGCACCTAAAGGGGGGGGAGAACATATCAAACTTGTATACCATCATTTCACACGTATCAACCATCGCCATTCCTATTTAACATCCTTTCGCGTGCGTCACCACCATTTGCATACCTTCACTCGAAAAACTCACTCTGCGCAGAAGTTGTTACTCAAACTCTTTGACGGTGTAAGTTACCGAGATGGTAGCAATGGGAGGCTCTATTATACGGAACGAACCCACCATGACAGCCCTGTTAGAACATTATCCAGTAGCTTATCAAATTTTTCTACAGGCAGGATGGCTCGGTTATTTTCAAAGACTCCAGTGGTATGATGAACAACAGGTTCTCCAATTTCCTCAAAACCTCTAGGACGACCATTCCATTGTTCAAGGGGTCTGAATTTCAGTAACAGAAGAGGATATAGCACAGGTTTCGGGTCTCCCTGCCAATGGCATTCGCATGTTCAGCCGTAAACATATCATTAGGAATGCCTAGCAGAACTTCCTCTTGCCAGGGGAACAAATTGAACCTAAAGGCCGGGGTATCTGACTCAGCTCCTTGCCGCCTCCATGGCCAGAAGTTGCAAAATTTGTCAAACACTACCTCACCTGCGAAGGTCGATACTAGGTAGTCTACCAGCACGATTTTCTCATGTTGTTTCATTTACGGCATAATAGACAGGTGAATATTCCTTATTATTTACTAGGTTGTCTTAAAAATATGGTGCACTACTGCAGAAAGGCTAAAGATCCCACCCTTTCACTCACCCATCACCGACTCATCCAACTGCTTATCCAAAGGGGTTTTTCCCAACAAAACCCCCCACTAAACAACCCACCCATAAACCCCCGAGAAGTTGTCGAAATTCCTAAAAATCTCCAGGAACAGCAACCGCAAAACCCTCCAGATTCTCCAAAAGTACCTAACAATCTGCCTACATAACCAATCAGCCCAATTAACCTCCCTACTTACCAAGCCCACCCCACACCTTACCAGAATCATCCACTCTTTCCCTTCATATTCTTAGCGATGATTCTGAGCCAGAAAATTCTCCCTGCCCCATCATTGAGGAAAAACCCCCGCGAAAATGAAAGCAAATTCCTTTCTTTCCACCCTTTTTACAAAGAAAAGGAACAAGGGCCTCAATAAGGGCAACCACTTCTACCACTACTATAGACCCCCAACCCATTCGACTAATACCCCGTACACCTCCAACCTCCAAAATACCAAAATCTTTTCCTATTCCACCCACGGGCACTGAAACACAAGAACCATATGCCCAGGGTGTTGCGACATCATTTGTTTCAAATCAAGTAGCTGAAACACAAAAACCAGCTACCCATTCCGTAGCTGAAACACAAGAACCAGCTACCCATTCCGTAGCTAAAACACAAGAACCAGCTATCCATTCAGTAGCTGAAACACAAGAACCAACTACTCATTCAGTGGCTAAAACACAAGAACCAGCCATAGCTTCCACACAAGAACCAGCTACAGCTGAAACACAAGAACCAGCTGCTGATATTGACACTGAGATACAGGAATCAGAGGTCCAGGGTGCTTCAACATTACTCTCCTTACATCAAGAAGCTGAAACACAAGAAGCAGCTACCGATCCTGTAGTTGCTCCACAAAAACCAGCTAGTGCGGTTGTGACTGCTACACAAGAACCAGTCACCCCTCAACCAGAACCAAAAATGGACTCTGTCTTAGAAGAAAATGATTTTTTTAAGTCTAAACTGGAGGCCTACAAGCAAGAGCTAGCCATGGAAAAGGAAGCCTATGAGAAGGAACTTAATTTGTACACCCTAGCTCGCACATCGATCATGTCAGAAGGAACTACAACAAAGAATCTGTCTAGAGAATATATGTACTGCCAATGTGGTGATCTCTACTATCAAGCAGGCTACAAAGTAATTCAAATCCCAATGCTAGGATCTCCCCCTACTCCTTCACCTTTTGCAGTCAAAGAAGAACAACCCGTTGTTACACAAGAACCAGCTATATATGTCACACAAGAACCAGCTACAGCTGAAACACAAGAACTAGCAGGACCTTCCAAGATTAAGACTAAGCTCTGCCATGCAACAAATGACAAATTTGAAACCCATGCTTTTGTTAACAAAGCCGTACAAACAGTGCTTATTGAGGAATCTGCCCCTCCCAGCCAAATCAACATCCACGCTTTTGTGGAACAATCTACTCAGACCTTACCTCACCCCACTACTTGCAACGCTGAAACACAAACTCAGCCATGGGATGAGCAGGCAGTAATACAGAAATGGAAGAAAGAGTATGCTACTACACAGGCCAAAATCTTGCAAGAGCACAGACAAATCTGGATAAATCATACCTACTCAAATTGGGAAGCTTTAGAGCAGACACGGCAGGAAGCTCGCGCCCTTAAGAAACAGAACAAAGAGTTGAAAGGCAGATTGGCCCTGGTATTTGACTTGGCACAAAAGCTATTGGCTACAAGGAAACCTTCCTGCAATTACTCCTTGTTCCTTATGGAATGACTTACATGGTTTCAGATCAAATCAATCACAGAAGGCAGACCCCATGCAGTACTACACCCAGCAGACTTTGTCAAAACCTTTGCAGAAGCCTCTGCTAGGGATCAGCACCTCCTCTGTGAGGCATATTTTCATAATGAGACCATCCCCGAGAACAGGCAGTTGAACCTTAATCCTCTTGTCGGGGACATCCAGATTCGGGAATTCACCTCCTTTCTCCACAATCAAATTATATGGCAGGATGACTTCATGGCTGCCAAGCACAATGAAGATAACCGCCTTCTCTGGATAAGACCAGAACCACAAAATGCAGCCACCTTTGTCACAGAATATTATCAGTTCTTAAAGAAACCAGGGGTGACTGAACATGTTCAGCAACTACAATCAACAGTGCTTCAGGATTGTCAGCACTTCATCAGATCCACAGAGATTGTTTCCCTCCAGGAAAACAACTTGTTTTGGCAGCAATCCACTGAGAAAAGACAAGAACACAATCCTTTTAGCCCTAATAACCTCGAGATAGCAATCTCCAGGGTACCCAACTACATCCAGTGTGTTCAGCAATGTGTTGAAAGATGGATAGGGTATCGGTTTTATTTTCCTATCCTCTGGTTTCCAATAGAGAGATATCAAATCCATTACAAGTTTCCTAAGAAGACAGAGACAGTAGCTTGGCAAAGGTTACAACGTGTCCAGGGGTTCAGAGTGCCAACAGAAAGTACCTCCCATAGCTACTGCTTGAGTAACTTACACGCTCAGAGTCGGTATTCAGACTCTGATTCAGAGTGAAGTTGCCTGAGGACATGCAACATTTTAAGTTGGGGGGGATGTTAGGACCACACAATGTACCTTTTTTCCCATACTTTTTGCCACCATTACACTCTTTTTCACTCACATTTAAACTCATATTATCACTTTATCCTATCTTTCCAAAGGTATACAACGTCTCTTCTCTTTACTATACGTTTAATCTGTTTTGCATATAATTTTACATCACTCTCGTACTTAACCATTGATAAGTTTTGAAACAGTTCAAACTACAGATTAGCATTTGAGGCTTGTTGCTAAAACAGCAACTCACAGAAGTTGTTACACAGTCCATGGTCGACGAAGCTTAAACAAGAAAGTTATTACACATTCCACGGTCAAGGATGCTGAAACACAGAAGTTGTTACACAGTCCACGGTCGACGATGCTAAAACACATAAGTTGTTACACAGTCCATGGTCGACAATGCTGAAACACAGAAGTTGTTACATAGCCCATGGCCGACGATACTGAAACACAGAATTTGTTACACATTCCATGGTCTATGATACTGAAACACAGAAGATGCTACACAGTCCATGGTCAACGATGTTGAAACACAGAGGAAGTCGTTACACAGTCCGCGGTCAACAGCAAATCACACTGATTGACTACAACAGTTGCACCGTGAACCAAGCATCAGCCATCGTTGTTGTCTAAGAAGTGTTGAAACAGTCAAAACGCAAATCCCGTGGCTGAAACAGCCTGCAATTTGCGATGCCAAAATAGCATACAACAGCAGTAACAAGAAAGAGTTGTTACTCCAGCCGTAACAGCAATACTTCACTCAGCACTTGTAATAGCATTCTATTGCGGAAGACTAGGAGACCCTATTCCAGTTTAGAAAGTCGATCTAACTAAGAATAGGACCCAGATATACACCTGTAATTTGTTGAGCAATTGTATCGAAGGGATTCTCCTCTTTAAATAAGAAGAAATCACCATTCGGGGAATCCCAAATTTTTGTACTAAGAAGGGTTTACAGAGAAGGACGTACTTCAATTTTAGATTGTAATATGATACATTGATAGATGAATAAAAGACTGTTTTGAGCATCTTTCTCTAGCCTCTTCGTTTCAGGGGAATCTTGTGAGAAGGGAGGGCCCACCTTCTTCACAATATTCACCCATTAGCTTTATGGTGTGCTAGTATTATTTCTGTTTATGCTTTGAGTAAAATCTGTTTTTCTGAAACACTACTTTATTGAACTCTGTCTTGTTGCTACATTGTTTTCACATGATTCATGTTTAGGTAACTGTTAATCATTCTAGTTAGCAATCATGTGTGATGAATTTATGAAAGCTTGGTAATCAGAAACTTGTGCTGAAGGTTCCTGCTTGGGAATTAGGGTCCTGTTCTCTGTTAGAAATAGTTAGCTTTCAATTATTTTCATGAGTGTGTTAATCAGAGACTTGTGCTGAAGGTTCCTGCTTGGGAATTAGGGTCTTGTTCTCTGTTAGGAATTAGTTAGTCTTCAACATGTGCTAATTGTTTCAGTCAAGCAATGAGTTCATAAAGTGTGATGATCGAAAACAGGTGCTGAAGATTCCTGCTTGGGAATTAGGGTCCTGTTCTCTGGTTACAGAATAGTTGGTCTTTTCTGTTGCAGTATCTTGTGTTATTTTAATGTAATCCAGGATTCTTCAATTAATCATTTCTTTAAACTTTGAGCTCTGCAATAGGTAGATTGTTTTTCTGTAATTCAAGTTAGAACTTCAGTTCATTCAAGGCAAGTGTGATTAATATAGTTTTTACTACAACTCCAGGTTGCTTTTGAAATTGAGCATATATAGTGCGTGGTTACCTTTGAAATAACACACTTCCCTGGGTTGACAATTTATGTAGCACTTGATTGTTTAGATTAAATAAGCAATTATAGTGACCAACAGACATAAGGTTGCAGATTGTAGGGATTATAAAAGAAATGTTCAAGCAAGAAGTGCCTATGTGGCCGCACGTAACATTGAGTGTTACAAATGTCGTAATAATGGACACATAGTCAGTTATTGTAGAAGCATGATCGATACTTCCATGAAAGAGAACACCGATATCAGATATAAGAAAGTATGGATAAGAAAACAAGAAGAACATGTGAACAAAGACCAGGTACCAGAAATCGCAAGATTGGCAATAAAATGAGATGAAGAAAAATCTACAGAGAAAAAGAAAGATGTTAGATACAGAAAGGTTTGGAAAATAATGGAAAGAAAGGAAGGACAGGTAAATAAGGAACATGTTCAAGAGATTGTACTTTCAGGAATTGTAGTGAAAGATGAATCCACATACAGAAAGAAAGAAGTCAGAGCTCGAAGAGATAATGAATCTACCAATGAAGATGATGATGAATACACATCAGAGAAAAATTATTTTGACCCATCCGGCTTATAGACTCTCATGTAATATGAATATTAGATAGGGGAAGTCTATGTGATAGTTGTGACAAAACAAAGAACCATCCTTCGAGCAGCTTGCAGAGTTTGAGAAGACAGATTCAGAGTAGTCAGTTAGCAAAAGTACAGTTTGATAGATTAATCAAGACTTCACGATAGTATAGTGATAAATGGGTCAGCATTATGGACAGTTGCACAAGTGTATTCTTGGACAGTATGGATAGAGATGGATTCGTAAGAACACTTAGTAGGTTTGGACAGATATATCATAGTGGACGAAAGAATGGAATCATAGATTGGTTCAGAGAGTGGTTCAGAGACAAAGGAACATTATCATAATGGATGATAATTACACAGGAAATGGATCGAACAATGCTAATGGATTCCAAATTGACAGATATTTTTTGGACACACACAGTGCATACAACAGTTCACATTCAAAACAGTGTAATGCTCAGAAACAACAATGACAAAACTCCCTACAAACTATGGAAAGGAAGCGCATACAACAACATCTACATCAAGGTAACTCAAGGTAGTATTTTATTAATTGAAATTTATGTTGATGATATTGTTTTGGAAGTACTAATGACAGGTTAAGCCAGAAATTTGCAAAGGATATGCAGAATGAATTTGAAATGTCATTACTTGGAGAACTATCATTATTTTTGGGTCTTCAAATATGTCAAAGCAACCAAGGAATTTTTATTTATCAAACTAAGTATATCAAATAAATTCTAAAGAGGTTCGGAATGGAAGATTGCAAACTAGTTATCACTCCTATGCAAACCAGTTGCAAGTTGAGCAAACATGATGATTCAAAGTCGACAGACCAGATGAAATATAGGTCAATGATTGGTAGCTTACTATATGTGACAACATCCAGACCAGATGTAATGCAGGCAGTTGGACAGGTGGCACGATTTCAAGCAGCACCAAAGGAATCACATGTATTAGCAATAAAGAGGATTTTCAGATATCTCAAAGGAACATAAGAGTTTGGATTATGGTATCCAAAAGGAAAGGATCTATCACTTATTGCCTACACAGATGCAGATTAGGCAGGTTGCATTGATGACTGACAAAGCACCAGTGGAGCAACATTCTACTTGGGCGAGTGTTTAGTATCATGTCTAAGCAAGAAACAATCATCGGTATCCTTATCTACAGCTGAGGTAGAGTATATTGCAGCAGCAAGATGTTGTACATAGGTTCTATGGATGAAACAAACTCTGATAGATATACAGGTTGAGTATGATGATCCCATTCCAATCTATTTTGATAATACAAGTGCCACCAATATCTCAAAGAACTCAGTGATGCACTCCAAGATGAAGCACATTCCAATCAAGTATCACTTTCTACGGAAACAGGTTATAGAGAAGAACATGAAAGTTGAATATGTGGGCGCAAAAGAACAAGTGGCAGACGTCTTTACAAAAACACTTCCATGGGAAGCCTTTGAGTATCTATGCCAAAGACTCGGAGTAATTTCTACTCCAAAATTAATGCTTTTGAATGCTTATCTTATATGTCTTAGATTTACACGAGGAATCACCATAAAGAAGACAGTTCATGTTGAAATATCAGTTTTAGGAAGAGTTCAGACAGGGGGGAGTATCCCCAAGGAAAGTTCAGTTAGGGGGAGCAACCTCGGATGGAAAGATACATTTTCTATTGATTACAAAGGGGGAGAGATTTATCATATGCAAAGGTAAAGGTAAAGGGGGAGAATGAGTGACATGACTTCATTATTGCATCAGAGTGTTTCCATCAATGCCAAAGGGGGATTTTGTTGATTAATTGGGTTGGTTTTCATTGGTGTCAACCCTTGAAGAAAGTCTGGTAGCACAATGGTTTGGGTAATGGACCCAAGTTTGTTTGATGGATAATGGTATGAGTTTTGATATATTTACAAGTAAGACTATTCTAGATAGATAGTACATGTCATTCCATTTCCGTTGGTATGTGTAACATCACATAACTCCTCATAGTTAGAGAGTTATGGCCATGTGAAGTTGGAGAAAGGTTTGGGTAATGGACCCAAGTTTTTTTGATGGATAATGGTATGAGTTTTGATATATTTTCAGGTAATAATATTCTAGATGGATAGTACATGTCATGCCATTTCTAGTGGTATGTGGAACTTCAAATAAATCCTCGCGGTTAGAGAGTTATGGCCATGTGAAGTTGGAGAACCCTCATGAGTCATCTAGAAGCCCCAAAAGGTCAAAGTAGTCAAAGTGGTTTAAGAGATTTTAGAAGGTAAATAATTAAGTGAAGTGATGAGTGTACTATAAGTCAAAGTGAATACAAAATAAATTATTTAAATAATAAATTTAATGGAGAAATTACTAAGTTGGCAAGTGGTTAGAAGTGCGTTAACCCTAAAATAAGGAAAGCGGGTTAAGATGGTTAAAAGGTAACCCCTTGAGGAAGCTACATGAAAGTATAAATAAGAGGCAAGGCTCTATCATTTTAATCACACTTGAGCATATTGAATATCTACAGGTGACTGAGGTAACCAAAGGATATCTAAGCCGAATTTCATAGGGAAGGTGAAGTAAAGAAGGCTGAAATTCAAAGGAGGATAAATTATTTGATGATGCTTTCTAAGGTATGTTATTTACAGGTCATCTCACCATTTTCGCAATAACTTTTTTTCTAGAATGATTCAGACCGTGAAATTTGGAGGTTGTTGGGGAAACATATCCAAGTAGTTGTGGTACAAATTTCAGCTTGTGGGTCATTGCATTTTTGGAGTTACACTCCGTGGAAAATAGGATTTGTGGTTAGTCCTGAAACTAGTCTAAAACATGTGTTTCGGGTAAAAACGTCATAACTTCTTCATAACATATCCAAATTAATTAATACCAAATGTGTTGGTTAGAGTACATTATTTAGTATGTTGTGTACAATTTTCAGATCCATAAAACAAATATTTTGTGCAGGGCACGCTCTACAAGGTGGATCTCTAGAATAAGCCAGAATTCAACAAGGTATGCCACTTTTGCTATAACTCCTTTTCTGAGAGGTTCCAAGTAGTGAAATCTGGAGGAATTGCATAAAAGACACTGAAGAACATTTTGTACCATTTTCAGATCTTTATTCGTTATAGGTACATATTTATGATTATTTCAAGTTAGGGTTGTTGACTAATCTAAAACTAGTCATGTAAGACTAAAGTAAATTTTGATGAAAATGTTAGTCTCTTGTTGTTAAAGTTAAGGAAAGTTTGCAAGTATGTGATCATATACACCAGGTATATTATAGATTTACAAATCAGATTTGGATGATGAAATTGATGAGGGATTTGGTTGAGGTACATGTTGGGTACATGGTTGAGACAAGTAGTTGATGAGTTGGCACATACATGAGGTGTATAGTTGATGATGTTGATATATATTGATGAGTCATAGTTGATGAGTAATTGATACATGATTGGTACATACTTGGTACATGGTTGGAGGCACTTGTTAGTAGTATTGTTGACACATGGTTTATGGATGGTGTAGCATACTTGTATTGGTATATTATTAGAAGCACATATTGATCTTGGTGATGATTATGAGTTGTTGTGTTATGCTTGGTTGATGCACATCTTTGAGAGTTGTCTTGGTGATTGATCTTGGTGAGTAGATCTGATTTGGTTGATAAGATTGATGAGACATATTGTTGTGATAAGTTGTTTGGATAGGTTGTTGTGACATGTTATTTGTACAGGTTTGGTGCATGGTTGATGCACTTGTTCATGGTACAGGTTGGTGCATGGTTGATGCACTTGTTTATGGTACAAGTTGATTACACGTTGTTTGGTACAGGTTGGTGCATGGTTGGTGCACTTGTTTATGGTACGGGTTGATTACAGGTTGAGGTATAGGTTGATGCATGGTTTAGGTTATTGGTATAGGTTGTTTGGTGTAGGTCGATTGGTACAAGTTTACAGCAGTATATCTCACAATGATAGTGTGATAGTGGTTCCATCATTCTACTTCTACATCAGGGTGGTTGGACGGGGCAAGGACAAGTGGTTGTAGCCACCTTTTGGTTGTAGCCACCTTTTGGTTGTAGCCAGAGAACATAGGGAGTCGTAGCCTTCTTCTAGTTGTAACTAGAGAACTAGGGAGTTGGAGATTCCCTCAGGTTGTAGCCTGAGAAATTAGGGGGTTGGAGCCTCCTTCCAGTTGTAGCTGGAAAACAAAGGAATTTGGTGCTTCCAATGAATGTAATTCTTAAAGACATATAAGAAAAAGCATTTTGTGGTTTTCTCTCTCTTTGGGTTTCCACGTAAAAACACGGGTGTACTGTGTATGTGTATGATTGATCATTTGTTCATTGTTTATTTACTCTACAACTATTGGATGATAATGCTACATTGATATAACACTTGCATAATGTGGTTAAAAAGGATTGAATTGCTCTATTACTGATTAACCCCCCCACTCAATAATCCAATGATGTAGACTGGAGGGGAAAGAGAGATGGAACTTAGGATTTGTTGTGTGGTTGTGAAACCTAAAAGATAGTTAGCCAATTTTTGTGTGTTTTAGATTTGGCCTAGGACCCATCCTTGTGGATTTGTAGCCCTAACTCGAGGGTGACCTATTGTTCAAAGTAAATGAACAACAATCTCTATGGTTGGGAGAAACATCCTTGTTCTACAACCAATTGGTGAATGTTTACTTGCAAAGATAAGTGTTCTCTATGTTTTATGTATAATGTATATTCCGCAGTGTATTTAATTATCCATGAGATGTATTTATGTGTGCATGTGTGCTATTTATTTGTTTTGCATGGCACATTGTTTATTTATTTTATGTTGTAGCATGGATCTTTACTCATGCATGTGATTCTTTCATGCTTAAATTTTGAATTAATTATTATCATAATTCAAAATCAATTTTAAAGTGAGTTTTTGAGGTGGCGTGGCCAGCTTGTGGGTGGTTGGGTACATTACAGGAGTCCCAAGGATAGGAAGAGAAGAGACATCATCAAGTAGAGGAAGGAGAAAACACAATGCATAGAGGAGAATATTCTGAAGAAGAGTAAGTGAGCGATGAGCTCATAGGCTAAGGGCACAGTGAAAAAAGATGGTCATTGGCGCAAATCGAAGAGATGGAGAAAGTGGATAACTTTCCTTGAATAAAATAGGAAGCTCATCCAATTTAATGATGATCGCCCTGAAATAGAGAATACATGGATCTATACTAGAGTGATAAAGGTTCGTAGCTTAGTACTTGCTGGACAGAAACTGGAACTGGTAAGGGGAGGTCACCAAGGGATTGTATAGCAGAGAAGTGACTCCCTTGTGTAGAGAAAATCTAATTCACAAACTACCTGATAAACCTATGGAATCCCTGTGCTCAGTGGGAAGGGGGGAACTTTTGTTGTTGTCAGCGAAGGAAGGAGAGTAACCTTCCTAGATCATTTGATCTTGAATACTGGTTGAATCATTCCCTTGTGATATCATGGCTTGGCACGGGGGTGGCATACTATAGGAAGGCACTCTACAATATGGCCTAAGGTTGGGAGGAAAGGCATCCTCTCTTAGTGATTTGGCTACAGATATTTTCCATGAATAGATAAGTGTTTAATCTAGCTTGTTTAATGTATGATAATGATGTAAATCAGTGGTTTCTAGTATAATGGGAAAATATGAATTCATGTAAATGATGAATCAAAATTCCTAAGTAAATTGGAATGTGTTTGGTTGCCTTCATTGATTAAACTTATTAACCCATGAAGTTAAGAAAATTTGGGATGGTGATGTATACCCCTGGAAGTCTTGCAGCTTCGAGAGGAAAGTTTGCAAGATATGGACAAAATATTCATTTGGGAGGGTGACTTGAGTATCCTGGTGATTGGAGAGGTTCTTGTATAAAAAGGGCCGTGTTCCTAAATGAACCTCCTCTACCTAATTGGAATGCTTGTAGGATATGGAATAATTTCACCTTCGATGAAGTTAGAAGGACCTTGGTGATCTTGGAGCGATTTATGAACCCTTGAGGATCTGGTGAACCTTAGGAGGTTGGCTTATTAGAATCAAGAATTGACTAAGTCTCGAGTAGGACTATCTCCCTAATGAAGAAATGTGTTTTGAGTCAGAATGACTCTAGGTTGTTGGTTCATTGCGGCGAGTGTAATTGATCCTTTCCTCGGGACCAAAACCCTTAAAAGTGTCCAAGAGTTGGAGCAAGAAACTTCGATGACAAAAAAAAGGGCCACAAGCCTTACATATATTAGAGGATCCATCCTCATTATTGGATCTGCAAGATCCATTCCAATGAAGAAAGACCTAAGAGTATAATATTCGTTGATTAGGATAGAAGGGAAGAATCTGGGCCATCGATATTGAACTTATTTTCAATGGAAGAAGAGTAGTCGATAATATTCAGGATGAGATTGTAGCATTGATCTGACTACGATGAAATTCTGTAGGAACTGTTGATCTATCGGAAGAGGTCTAGGTAAATCACAACCATTGGATCTTATTTGACTTTCCACAAGTAAGGGGGCTAATAATGTTAACTATCGCCCACATAGAACCCGAAGATTAGATCTTGACCATATATGGAGGTGTTTTGATCATCGTTAACTTTGGCTGAAGTGATCGTCGATGCTAGGTGATTGATAGTAGATCTAGAAGTTGAAGTGGGTGCACTTCAATGACGGTAATGAAGACCTTTACAAGGTTGAACGAGAGTCGTTGATCGATGAATGGATAAGAGAGAATCTCAACCATAGATTGTCATAGGATCCACCTGATCGACTTTGTTGAGCTAGATATATACCATATATTCCAATACTTAATTGTCAACCCGGGAAGATAAACTTTGAGGAACCAGTACAATATGTACAGGAATGGAGTCAAACTTATCATGCTCACAGAAATCTCAAATCTTCACACCTCTATCTAATTCATAATGAAAATGCTCCTACTAATGAAATTCTTGGAAACAATCTACTTGAAGTAGCCTAATTAAAATAACCTATACTTCAACCAGCAACCAATCCTTATAACTTAAAAACTTCAACATCTTACTCCAAGTGAATTGAACCAATGTGTAACACATTCTGCTAAGAAATGAGAACTGAATCGAAACCACTCAAGCTGTTAACTATAACTTTATTACTCCTTAATTGTTGTAAGCAAATGAAAACTACCCAAATCATGAACAGAACTGAAATTAAATTGCTAGAAATTAGTCAGAATTCCTAAAAAAGAATCTACAACAATCCTTCTATTATGACTGAAGATGCACTGCAAACCTGGGCAGGGGGGGCTTCCTATCCAAGTTTCATCGATAATCAATTATCAATCCATTCTCATAGACAAGCTTCAGGATTAATCAAAGACAGAAGACTAAAATAAGAAATGTGTTCTTGTTCTATTCCATCTACAAACAAATGATTACATTCCTCTATGCTATGTTCTATGTATCAGCTATTCCCCATCATATCTACATACATCTCTCATTTCGATCCTCCCTTATATAGAATTTTGAATCCCCCTACATACTATCTTTCTGGTATCTTCCCATATCCCAGAATAGATAACATAATTAATGTAACAGTTACATAAGGATTTGAATATGTATTTTTCATTAATGCAAGAGAGAAATGATGCGCTCAACATCACAGAGCTAGTATAACCATTGCACCAATGTAGGAGATAATATCGTGATGCCTTTTAACTGCCTTAGTCTCATGACATGAAGTGTCATCAAGACAAGTTGTCATTTATTTATAACTAAAAATAGAGCATGCGCTGGTTGTTTACGAAGATTCTCATGGAGGGATCATCCTTGAAACATTCATCCTAGTGCTGCAACATCAACATTATTATAGGAATCCATAATATAATATTATAAGTGAGATTGTGCATTAAAAACTCTCAAAACTTAACTAAAAATAAGAGAACTGTTAAAGACAAGTTTTGGGTCTTTAAATATTGATTTAAGTCAATGTTTAATCCAAAGTTATACAAAATGAGGGGTATAAGACTGTTAGAAAGATCATATGAAAAGATATAAGGCATAAAAATTGATCAAATTTGGGTCCTAATATCCCCCCAAACCCAAATTTTTGCATGTCCTCATGCAAAGAAAAGTCCCTGAAAATTTTTAACTCTGAGTAGTATCTGGAATGGATTTTGCCTCATCTGCTTCATCGGCCTCATTTTCCACTTCCTACCCTATACTGTGAAGTTGCTTCCTAAGAGATTGATTTTCAATTAGAAGTATGCAAGTCTCCTGATACCTGTGATTGAACCTTGACTGAAGCTCCCTATTTTCAAAACTGAGTGTATTGACCTGAGAACGAAATTTATCCATTTGTGCACACATATTAGACTCTTGAGCCCGAGATTGAGAAAGGTGACCTTTCAATGTAGTGTTCTCGGTTTTAAGCAATCGATCCAATACCTCGTATTCATGCAAATTCTCTTTTAAATGTCCATTCTTTGTCTGTAACTTAAACAATTTTTTAGGAGAAATTATCTTGGGACTACCCAATCCTGTAGGATTCTGTGGAGATGAACTAGATCGGAAGAAACGTGGAGGTAATTCCTTCTTTAAATTTACTAGGACATCTGCAATGGCCGATGAGCCTCCTTCTATCTCATCATCAGTATCTATATAGAGTTTCATTTGAAATTCAGGGGAAGGATTATCAAGATTGGGGTTCTTAGATGTCATATTCTAGTCATTTTTTTGAATTCGGGCTCTAAAGATGAAACTTCTCCTATCACTTTGACCTTACTCTTTTTACCAGTGTGAGAGAGAGACCTTTTAATTCTGGTCGGGACAATAGGACTAAACAAATTTCCAACTATGAAATTATTCCAGGTTTTTTTACGGGCTTTTAATTCAGTCACAATTAATAATTTAATTAGCCCATGATGAAACAAATGTTGCTCAAGGTTTACAGCTAACCTCTTTACTGTTTCACACATTTTCTTTAAACTCCTCCAAAGAAAATAAGGAAAATTTATTTCCTTACCTTGTGCAAAATGTTGTAAGATGCGGATATGATAGGTGAAAGTCAGATTGTATCGCCATTCACAAGTCAGATATCATTGGAGGACAATTAATGGTTTCTTCCATTCCTCTTTAAGCCAAGCTCTTGGAACTCCTTTAGACCAATCTGCATCATGATACTTTTTCTTCAAAAACCAATTCCTCTCTGATATTGGTAAATTCTGCTTCTTAAACCATTTTTCGCCAGTTTGAGGCAAGCCTGTAGCTGCAGCAATAGTCTGCTCTGTAACCTCCATCACAATATCCCTAAATCGAGTAACCCTACGATCAAACCCTTGAGCAAACAAAAGTGAGATGCTACTATCGTGACCACAGAATTTTTCAAAGCACTTATGCCATCCTCGGCTGCGAAACATCTCTCGACAAGCATTGTACTCTGGTGTTGCCTCTAGATCTTGAATTGAACCTAGTTCATAACGAATAGCCACCATTTTTGGAAAAAAATGCAACAGAAAATCGTTCAACAACAATTAAGAACCAAGGAGGAATACAACGATATGTTGATAGGGCTTATTTCAAATCCTGATAGTGATTAGGTGAATAAGGGTGCGTAAAATAATGATGGAAAATAGTATAGAGAGGTTTAGAATTTGGAAGTGGGGAAACAAGTTTGCGGTGAAGGGATAAGTGGCAGGTATAGGAATAAAATCATGTTTTATATGGAAGTAATCATGACAGGGTAAAGAATTGAAGAGCATAAGGATAGATGGGCAAGTACAAGAATGAATCTTGTCTTGTATGAAGATAATCATTAAAGAATAAGTCTTGTCTTGTCATACGAAAAGCTTCTACAGACTTTATAAAAGATCTTGGCATACCATTAAAGGGCACATTTTGAATCATTGAAAGGATTTGAAATGTCAAATGAGAAATAGAGTTTTGTCAATCAAGGATAACCAAGATGAGGAAGATTTAGATAAACTGAGCATAATTCAGATACAGGGTTGTACTTGTCCATAATTTTCTTCTTGTGTTTAGTCAAATTAAGAGTTTTTAAAAAATGCATACCTCAATATTGTTGTTGTACCTGTACCAAATGTGCAAATCAAGATCAGATGGTGACTATGTCCTCCAAGAATTTGTTGATTGATTGCTGAAGTTATCCTCCCATAAACTATGTGGATTGTTGATGTCCATCTTTGTTACCGAAATAATGATGCAGAGAAATTTTTTTTAATCTGAACTCTATAGAAGAATAGAGTTGTCGAACCAACTGATTGCTTATTCTTGCAAAAGTAAAAAAGGATTACTGCATTTTTACTGACTGTTTGAAGCATTTTATTCCTACCTACTTGAAAACAAGACGGATCTTCCTTCAAGTAAAGGTTGATTTCCAGAGCAACCATTCACGCATCAAGATAGAAAGTAACCTCATGTCTAAATAAAAGAATTGTACCTGAACTGCTGAATGGATATGAGGAACCAACAAGATGTTTATTGCCAGATCCAAGAGAACTTGAAGAAGGAATCTTTCTTGAGGCCTCATAATAGATTGAAACCAATTTTCTATAAATTCTTGGATACCCTGGTGCTCTTGAGTTTTAATACTATCAATATCCATACTCTGCAGCCATTCAGATATCTGATCTTCATATCCTTGACCAACCACAGGAGGTAAGCATGCAAGAAACTCTTGACTTCCTGGTTCCAATGCTTGTTCTATACCTAATGAAGTTTCTACTCTCTTGACCTCTTTTGCAAGTAGACATGCATGATTGAAGGAACCTGCTAAATCTAATGATTTTTCTTTTTCTTCCTGAGTTACAGATAGATCTTCAAGCTCCATCAGAATATTAGAAAATTGTTGAAGTAACACCCTCCTTCTTTCAACAATTCTTGAATCCATCTGAGTGATTTTTTTTGGTTTTTTCTACAATTTCTTCGATTAAAATCAAACACAACACAATCCCTATTCTCCAATCCTTTTTAGTGCCTCCCCAGCAATGGTGCCAAAATGTTGAGCTAGATATATACCATATATTCCAACACTTAATTGTCAACCCGGGAAGGTAAACTTTGAGGAACCAGTACAATATGTACAGGAATGGAATCAAACTTATCTTGCTCACAGAAATCTCAAATCTTCACACCTCTATCTAATTCATAATGAAAATGCTCCTACTAATGAAATTCTTGGAAACAATCTACTTGAAGTAGCCTAATTGAAATAACTTATACTTCAACCAACAACCAATCCTTATAACTTAAAAACTTCAACACCTTATTCCAAGTGAACTTAACCAATGTGTAACACATTCTGCTAAGAAATGAGAACTGAATCGAAACCACTCAAGCTGCTAACTATAACCTTATTACTCCTTAACTGTTGGAAGAAAATGAAAACTACCCAAATCATGAACAGGACTGAAATTAAATTGCTAGAAATTAGTCAAAATTCCTAAAAAAGAATCTACAGCAATCCTTCTATTATGGCTGAAGATGCACTACAAACCTGGGCAGGGGGTCCTTCCTATCCAAGTTGCATCGATAATCAATTATCAGTCCATTCTCATAGACAAGCTTCAGGATTAATCAAAGACAGAAGACTAAAATAAGAAATGTGTTCTTGTTCTATTCCATCTACAAACAAACGATTACATTCCTCTATGCTATGTTCTATGTATCAGCTATTCCCCATCATATCTACATACATCTCTCATTTCGATCCTCCCTTATATAGAATTTTGAATCCCCCTACATACTAGCTTTCTGGTATCTTCCCATATCCCATAATAGATAACATAATTAATGTAACAGTTACATAAGGATTTGAATATTTATTTTTCATTAATACAAGAGAGAAATGATGCACTCAACATCACAGAGCTAGTATAACCATTGCACCAATGTAGGAGAGAATATCGTGATGTCTTTTAACCGCCTTAGTCTCATGACACGAAGTGTCATCAAGACAAGTTGTCATTTATTTATAACTGAAAATAGAGCATGCGTTGGTTGTTTACGAAGATTCTCATGGAGGGATCATCCTTGAAACATTCATCCTGGTGCTGGAACATCAACATTAGTACAGGAATCCATAATATAATATTATAAGTGAGATTGTGCATTAAAAACTCTCAAAACTTAACTAAAAACAAGAAAACTGTTAAAGACAAGTTTTCAGTCTTTAGATATCGATTTAAGTCAATGTTTAAACCAAAGTTATACAAAATGAGGGGTATAAGACTGTTAGAAAGATCATATGAAAATATATAAGGCATAAAAATTGATCAAATTTGGGTCCTAACAGACTTAGAAGAATTTTAGAGGATAGGCGGTAAAATTTGAGTAAGTGAAAAGCATCAACACGATCAAATTTGTTGGGTGTCAAGGTGTGAGAGCCATCAGCTCTAGATACTGGACTCATCAAAGTTCTTCATTGGAGCTTGAGGAGGGGGGTGACTTGTGTCTCTGTGATGGAGAGTAAACCCCGCCAACGACGATGAAGGGTCCCGAGAAGTCAGAACCATTGAGTCGATGAGCCAAGTGGCAGGCACCACGTTAGTACTACTTCAAATGACATGAATGATAGGTGGTCATGTGGATGCCATGTGGCAGTGAGATGTATTCAATAATTAGAACCCAAAAAACTTCAAAAGACTTTAACTTTCAATCCAAAGCTCGAAATCAAGCCTGATTACAGTCGTTGGAAAGCTCTCGATGGGTAGAATCCATATATGAGACTTAAAAGAGAAAAGATTTTATTTGAGGAAAAATTAAATTTAGACGCCCCACCAAGCTAAGTGAGAGTTTGGGGGGGTCGGGTGTGTTACAGTTAAGAGGTCTATTAGTAGTTGGGAGGAGTATAAACCAAATTATTGAGTGTATATAGACATGCTAGGGTAAGTTCATTGGAATTGTTTATGTTTGGTTGATTAAGTGTCTTATATCTTGATATCTTATACATATTTATATTTTCATTTGTCATTCTTTCCCTGTTAGCTAGTTGGATAGAAAAAAAGAGAGCAGATTGAGTCAAAGATTATATTCTACAAGTACTATAATAGAGTTTGTCATCACTCTTATTGTTAGGGTCCTAACCTGCACATAGGTAGAGCAATAGATTCGAATGTAATAAAGTTCAATATTAATAAGGCCTTTCAATAAAATAAAATAAGGCAGATGTAAGAAGACCTAATAGAAGCTTCCGCTTCTAGAAGGATCTTCCTCTAGATTCTTTTTTTGATAGACATATTTAGTATAAATAGGAGCCGAGGGTATGAGAACCCTAGCTTGTATATTATTGTAATAGAGCTCTGCTCAACTGAAGGTTGCGCCCTCGAAGAGGCCCGTGAACATTGCCTTCTGAATCAAAGTGTTATTTTTGTTGTTATTCTTATATCATTTCAGTGCTATTGTGGTGATTGTTCTGGTTATATTGTTGTTATTCTGTCATTTCTAGCATTTTATTTTTTTCTGCATACTTTTATATATGGTATAATACAAGTGGTATCAGAGCACTTTCCTTGGCAGAAATTGTGGGTAAATTTTTTTTTCAGGGTAGAGACGTATTCTGACATCTTTAAGCCACAGAGATCTGTCATTATGTGCATAAACCCGTGGTTGAGGGATTCATACACGCAAGAAATACAAGTGGTACTTAAGCGCACATCTGTTGGCCACCCTTGTAACCCATGTTGGTGCCCCTTCAAGTGGTAGCGCATCAGACAAAACCTGTGTACAGAACAGCCTAGATTACCTGAAACCCTCTTTAGATAAACCGATCGACCGCCTGACTGCTATAATTCCATCGAGAACAGCACTCGGGAAGATACTCTCTAGTACCTGGGTAGTTGGGTAGTACGGATAAGGGTACGGTCTATCCTCCTTAGTTAGTTCCCTGAGATATTGGGTCGAGTACTATTGTTGGACCCCGCACGTATATTAGAGAGCTATAGCACAGGGAAAACCCTTGTCTATAGAACCACTAAATACCTAACCCTTGGGGGACAGAAACATAAACAAATTAAAAAAGACAAGATCTATTGTCGTGCAACTGTGTTCGGGTTGCCAAATCACTACACATTTCTTCCTAGTTAAGCATTTGGGCATCTCATCACTATAGTATTCTTCAGACTGAAGTATAACTCCGCGAGTGTAAAAAAAACAAAAAAAGTCTAGAAATTTTTTCACCATTATTTGAGACCTATTCCATTGGATTCATCTTTTTGCCCTTATCACATTCATACATATCATTTTTTGGAAAAATTTATAACCCCACCCACCCCTTTTTGGTTCCTTCGTCCTCATGACCCATACCCGTAGCCAAGACTTGGAAGCTCGCTTCAATACCTTGCAATCTAGTCTCACCGAGACCCAACAAGAAGTGAAACACCTCAGTTCCAATGTTTTCACCATCAATAAAACCATGCAGTCCTCAATGGAGGAAATCAAACAAGAACTGACCACCCATCTTGAATTTGTCTTTTCGTCACTCTGCACTAAGCTTCATATCCCTATAGATA
>JASDQU010098603.1:0-15810 GCA_032191745.1 Picea mariana | reverse complement strand
TAAAATAGAATAAGGTGGATGTAAGAAGACATAATAGAAGCTTCCGCTTCTAGAAGGATCTTCCTCTATATGCTTCTTTTGATAGACATATTTAGTATAAATAGGAATCGAGGGTATGAGAACCCTAGCTTGGATATTATTGTAATAGAGCTCTTCTCAACTGGAGGTTGCTCCCTCGAAGAGGCCCGTGAACATTGCTTTCTGAATCAAAGTGCTATTTATGTTGTTATTCTTATATCATTTCAGTGCTATTGTGGTGATTGTTCTGTTTATATTGTTGTTATTCTATCATTTCTAGCATTTTATTTATGTTCTACATACTTTTTATATCTGGTATATTACCCTTATAAACCACCTTACATAGCATAGTGGATCTTAGAAGAAGGAGAATAACTCTTGGTGGTTTTTAAAGGAAGGAGAATAACTCTTGAAAATTGAAAATTGGATAGGAAAAATATTTTGAAGTGGACAAACCAAGGATCAAACTTTTATAACCTAATGATATTTTATGAGATTACTTTGATTATCCAATGATATTTTTTGAACTTACTTTGATGAAATAAATTATTAATATTATAAATGTTGTGTTATATGAGTAAAGATACTTATGATAGCATTCTAAGAAGGTTAGCAACGGCTTGCTCATTGTAAAGAATTAGGAATATTTCCATATGCCCCCCCCCCATATATATATATATATATATATATATATATATATATATATATATATATATATATATATATATATATATATATATAAGTGTGGGAAAGTTGTGTTGTGAAATGGTAAGTATATATATATATATGAAAGTACCCGTAGCTACCATGATATATAGCCACTCTATATAGTCTATGGCAAGACGTGCGGGAACACTTACTTGAGCGGCTAAGGGCAGCAAGTCCCTGCCTTTCAATATTGTGTTTCACTTAAAAAAATTCTTTTGGATATTGTGTAAATATTTGTAGAATAGTAATCATTCCCTCAAAACAGAGTAGTTAAATATTTTTGAGTAGTTAAATATTTGCAGAATAGTGATTATTGAGTAGTTAAATATTTGCAGAATAGTAATCGTTCCTTCTATTCAAAGAATAGAAGCAACTACATGGCATTCGTCATTTGGGTGAATTTGACCGAAACATGAATAGAAGAGTGTGCACCAAATAGGCAACCTGTCATCCAAATTTGTAAATTCTGCTAAGTGATAAGTCAACATATATAAAATAATTGCACGAGCATAATGCCAAAAATTAAGGGTATGAAAATTATTTATGAAAGAGACATAATCATTTATATTTCATATTTTAATTATAAACGGTATTAATAATCATATGTAATAAGTTAAAACACAGTTTGCATCTATGTAACATAGTGATGGCCTTGTTTGATTGAGGGATCAATGGAGTTACTCTTTAAATATATTGTTTTTTAAACTAATCCAAATTATGGGTTCTTTTTATTTAGTACATGGTAATATATGTATTGGTTTTAATTTTGATTCTTCTAAATAGGAGGTAGTTTTTTATATCATTTGTGTTATATCAAGTATGTTAAAAAGTTCATAGGATTCAACCTTAAATGAAGTAATATTTTATTTACAACGGATTGGCAGAATCATTGGTCATTCGAAAAGGAACATCATAAATGTTTCAATCTTTAGACTATGAAAGGGTTCCATTTAAAAGTGGTAGATGTCATGTTTATGGACATCTTGCAATATATTGTGCTATACCAAGTTGGAGGAAATATTGGGTTCATAAGATAAAGGATGTGGTGAAAAGGGAGGGTTTGAAAGATGCCAATCAATCATATAGTTATTACAAAGGGTAAACCATAGTTGAAATTGAATGCCATTGAGCATGCCCTAATTGCCACACAAGGCCATATACATCAGATTCCTAGCCATTTTTACCTCCAATGAAAGAAAAGGATGGATATGGGGCAATGGAGGATATAGATAAGTATTTAGTTCCTTCAAACCCTGTGATAGGAACATATATTAATTGTTTACATTCTGGGTTGTGGGGGGTAGATTCCTTTAGAAAATATAAATAGGTTTCTAATGATTTCCTTCCTAGTCTCTCTAGTATCAAAAATAAAAATTCTTCTCCCCTTATCCCAATCATGGGTATGGTAGGGCACTTAGATTTGTGGGCCTCTACTTCAATACAAACTATAAACCTAAGTTATTATAAAGGGAATTACATATCTCATTATGCTACCCAAACCTCAAATGCCTCTAAGTATAATCTTTGACCAAGAGCTGAGGAATCTTCAGTATTTGTAGGATGGGTAGGAGGGGGGTTAGGTTTTCTTGAAGAAAAACCTACAAAATCCTCTTAAAGGGGTATCAAATCATTTACGCCTCTTGCACAAAAGTAAGCTTGTACAAAAATTAAAAGTGGGAAACAAGTGTCATTGGTTTGGGGATATTTAAGAAAACTCCCTTATGGATGGTTTGAAATGATTTGCATGACCTTAAATTGTTGGAGGATAGCCAACTCGTAAAAAAAAAATCTTTAAAAAGGATACTAGAGATCCATAATCCATCTATTTTATTTTTGCAAGAGAGAATTATGGAAAGGGGTAGAGTAGTTTTTGAGTTGATCAAACTATTTATGAATTGGGATTTCAGTTTTATCAATGCAAGAGGGAGGTTAGGGGGGAATATTACCAGTTGGAAAAGGGGGATTTTCTGTCAAATATGGGGACTTATTTTTTCTCTAGACCTTGGGAAAGATGTCACCTTCTAAAAATTTTATAGTCATTATGTGGATACAGTGGAGTACTGGGAATTTTTTTTTAATAGTGATTGGTTACAAAATGGCCTGGTTTCGATAGGAGGAGATTTAAACTTCACACTAGGAGCATAAGAGTTGTGGGGACTGGCTACACAAGTTGATGTTTTTTCAATATATTTCATAAAAAAATTGGATGGTGTATGGATTCTAGACATTGAACCTATAAATCTAACCCCAACTTGGAGAAACAAAAGGATCAAGGAAGACTTCATATTAAAATGATCGGATATTTTCCTAATATTAGAATATTTCCTCAACGAAGCTATTACAATTTGGCAATGGTTCTCAAATGGATGGGACTCTAATAATCTCCATGTTTTTTTGGAGGTGGCCCCTACTCTAGGAAATCCAACCATCCCTTTCAAGCTAAACCCACAATGGTTCAAAGAGAAGGACTTTTTTGAAAGGTATAGGAAGTTTGGAACCCTTTTAATGCTTCCTCGAGAGAATCGACACCTTTACAATTTCAATAGAACCTTAAAAGTGCCAAAATGGATGCAATGGAAATGGTCAAAAGAAAATAAATTAAACAATGAAAGGTCTCTTAAAGAGGTGGAGGAAGCACTAGACCTTCTTTGCTCCAATGAAGGTTATGGTTTTATCACATAAGGTCAAAAAGAGGAGATAAATAAGCTAGCCTGAAAAGAGGAGATATTTACTTTTGGATAAGGAGAAGTATTGGAGATTGAAGAGAAGGGAATTATTTCTTTAGGCAGGTGATGAAAAATTCAAGTTTTCCCACAAATATACAATTTCAACAAAAATATAAATAAAATCTAGAAGATTGAAAAACCTAATGGCTCTTGGGAAACAAATTTTAATGAGATCTTTAAGGAAGCGGTAAATTATTTTGGATCCATTTTCAAGGTTGAGAGGAAAGCCACTATTGCAAAAGTCTTAAGATTGTCCAATACATTCCCTAGTTTTATCAACCTTGAAGATTACCAAAAATTATTGCAAGAAGTTGGGAAGGAATAATTACCCTTAGTCCTTTAGATTTTTTAGAAAGACAAAAGCCCTAGTTTAGATGGTTTACCTATGGAATTATTTTGGGGTGTTTTGATTTTGTGGAAGAAGACCTAAGAAGGGTGATTGAGGTTTCTAGATCTATAGACAAAATTATGGCTACATATAATACTAATTTCATAGAACTAATACCAAAGTCAGATAACCCCACTTCTTTTGACAATTTTGACATGTTTCACTTTGCAATTGAATTTACAAAATCATATCAAAGATTAATACAAGAAGGTTAAAAAGAATCTTTTCTAGAGAAATCTTTGGTGAAGAATTTGGATTCATAGATGGTAGCCAAATACATGAGGCAGTGGGAGTTTCTAAAGAAGGGTTGCACTTAATCAAATTCAAAAATCTTAAAGCTCTAGTAGTAAAGTTGGACCTATCAAAGGCTTATGACATGGTAAGTTGGCTATGTTTAAGGTTAATCTTAATTCACTTGGGGTTTTCCCTCAATTTGTTACATGAGTGATGAATTGTATCACATATGTTTAATTTTCTATTCTCATTAATGGTGTAGTTATTTCATTATTTAGTCTAGAGAGGGGACTTAGACATGGATGCCCCTTGTCCCCTCTCCTTTTTCTCTTAGTTGCAAAATGGTTGAGTAGATCATTGAAGGAATCCATTAGGAATGGCAACTTTAAGGGGATAAATGTAGCCAACCCTAGTTTCATGTCACACCTTATGTTTGTAGATTATGTATTGACTTTTTGTGATGGAAAAAGGAGGACAGCTGAGACACTTAAATAGATCATAGAATTATTCTATTTGGCCACTGGAATGGATATCAGTATTGCAAAATCAACTATTACCTTTTATGGTATATCTGATATGGACAGGAATTATATCACATATATTTTTCCTTTTAATATTGTTGAGTTGGAGTGGTTTAAATATCTAGGGTTCCATCTTAAGGCTGATGTGTATCTAAAATGAGACTAGAAATGGTTGATTTATAAGGTGGGAAAAAATCTCAACCTATGGCGCGACCATTTGGTATCTAGAAGGGTTCATTTAGTTTTGGTAAAAGTTGTCTTGGAGGCAATACTATTATACCGGATGTCATTGGCATGGATTCCTAAAGGAGTACTGGAATTGATAAGAATATTGTGCTATAAGTTCGTTTGGTTCTAAGATTAAGACAAAAAAGGCATTTCATTGGTTTCTTGGAAGAAACTTCCAGTATCAAAGGCACAAGGGGTTTGGGGACAAAAAATATTTTTATGTTCTCAAATGCCCTAGCAACAAATAATGTATGGATATTAATTCAAGGAAAAGGTATGTGGGTGAAAGTGATAACAGACAAATATATTTCTCTTGATTCAGTTAAGGAATGGCTTAGGAGACACGCTAAGAGTTTTCACAATGCCTCCATTATTTGGAAAGCAGTTCTCCTAGATTTTATGTTGGTTAGAAACTGGATAGTATGGACAGTGGGAAGAGTAAATATGGTTCAAATAGTATTAGATCCATGGATTGGAAGTGGAGAACATTTCAAGTTGCCATATTAGATGATTCATGAATTAAGAGTTAGAGGTTATTTTACATTAGCTTAGATAGCTAATTGGAACATATCTTCCCTTTCAGGGTAGGGATGGCTTAACTAGGGGGAGGTTGGTCTAAGGGAGGATCTAGATACATGGAATAGGTTTATTGATGGTCTTCATTATAGTTTTTTAAGGTTAAGGGATGAATATGATCAACTTGTTTGGTCGTTGAACCCTTTTGGTGATTATATTCCTAGAACTAAATACAAAGCATTGGAAACATATGTGATCCAGGAGGATATTAGTGGCCACCCACCTAGTCCAACTGTCAAAATAGTCTTTTGGAAATTTACTATTTTTAGCATTTTTTGGGGTCTTGAACTTCCAGGGTCGTGTTGAGGGCCTGAACATTGTATTTTCACGATCGAGCACCTCAATGATTGTTGAAGGCTCTCATTGATACCTTCCAACGAGCTAGCGTGCGCCCTAAACGGAGATCGTATGCAAAAGTTACGACCCTAGGAAGTTGATGTACTAACTTACCCCAACGGGGCCCACATGACTTGTGGTGATTCATCTCCTATGGTTAGGTTTTTGGATGTCTAGGGTTTTGAGATTGATGTTTATTACAAAAATGCCTTCAGAGCCTCATGGTACTCATCTTCTTGCGAATGAGCATAGCCATCACATCTCTTCTCAGAGATAAGTTGCCACCATTCTAGAAAGCTTGTTTTCGGTCTGCATTTTACAGTTTCAACATATTTCTTATTTAATAGAAGTCAAGTTTCACTGTATATTTTTTTATTATTCACTGTGTCTTTGTGTTAACATTATAAATATATGTTCTCATTTTGTTCCGCTCATAAATCCTAATCAGTGGTATCAGAGCGGTCTGCTCCTTGTCATTTTTTTAGTGCATGTCCCCGACACGGTCAGGGTATAGAGAGTTGGGTCTCGAGCTTGTTTCTCTTGAGGAAAACTTCTCCCGCACGCCCAGGAAACCATCCATGGCAGGCGAAAAGAAAGACGACGGGACAGGAGATCATTTCAAAATGTTGCTCAAGGAGGCCCTCGAGCAACAGAGGAACGAGATGATGGACAGCTTTGCACAAATCCTTCGACAACTGCCAACAAGCGACGCATCCACCTCCAGCGGAGGTGCCGCCCCCTTCAAGGTATAGATCAATTTTTATATTCCCATATTTGAAGGTCAAATCGATGTGGATTCCATAGATAAACCCTTAAACCTTCTAGAAGGGTATTTTTATGTCCACAACTTTTCTGATAGAGAAAATATTACATTTTCGCTCCTCAAGGCCATCCCCCATGCCAAATATTGGTGGGAGACTTTCTGTGAGAAAAAGGAAATAGAGGGATCCACATTATTTGCAATTGCATCCACTCAGTTTTCCTTCAAGGATGTTATTAAGGAACAATACTACCTTGTTGGAAGTTATGACGACTCGTTTACAAGATGGACTACACTACAGCAAGAAAGAGACCAAAGAGTGCATAAGTTCACCAATGTCTTCCTTACCTTGCGCACCAATCTAGGCATCAAATATTCTGAGTAAAATCTGGTGCTCAAGTACCATGGCGGTCTACATAGATACATCAATACAAAATGGAGTTTTTGGACATCTCATCCTTGGGCGTTGCCTATTGATATGCCATCAAAATTGAGCAAAAGCTTAAACAAAAGATGTGACAGTTTGGGTCTAGGAACCCCTCACAGCAGAAGCAGGGCAAGGGAAGGCCCAATCCACAAAACAAAGGACAAAAAAAAGATGGGAAACCTCGGGACAACCATTCCAAGCTGCAAGCAAATAACGACAATGGAAAGATGAAGAAAGATACTGAGAAGTGGTGCGACTTCCATAAGAGCCCCTGGCATAACACTGTTGATTGTTGCTCAAAGCAGTCATTGGTGGCTGAAGTGAAAGCCTTTGAATCATATGTGGGTTCCGACTCTGAGTCAAAACTAGAAAATAGGAGATGGATCATTGACGTGGAACCTAGTTCCACTATTTATACCACCAAGATCCATCTCGGTGAACTTGATGATCCAAAGGAAGGCGAACGCCTCTTTCATTCACAAATGTGGATGAAAGGCACTCTGTTGCACTTCATTGTTTATAGCAGTATCCAGAAGAACCCCATCCCAGCAGAGGTCTTCAAGTGTCTATTCATGTAGACAACACCACACCCGCAGCCCTACACCATTGGATGGCTCCACCAAGGAAGTGATATTTTCATTAGCCAACAGTGTCGCATGTCATACAACATCAAGCCATTCAAAGATGAGGTATTGTGTGATGTTTCTCCCCTTGAATTTTGTGATGTTATTTTGGGCCAACCTTATTTATGGAAACGTCATGTTGTATATGAGTCTAGGCCTCGCAGTGTTATTATTAATTTGAACAGAAAATTGTACAGGGTACCCGAGGTAGTCCCACCTAGTTTTATGTCCTTGATCTCTGCCAAGCAATGCAAGAAGGTCATTTCTCAGACCGGGAAGTGTTTCTTCTTCATGATTCAATCTCAGAGTGAGTGAAAGGTTGCAGCCACATCCATGGCCTTCGCTGCCAACCTCTCCACGCAGCAGAAGCAAGTGGATAAGGTCATGGAAGAATACAAATACATCTTCACATCACCGACTAGGGTACCTCTGCACTATCAGGTCAAGCATCATATCAATCTAACCTCAGTGCATCGCTACCCAATGGGCCAGTCTATCGCCACCTTTGTTAGAGAATGAGGACATCAAGCATCAAATCCAAGAACTACTCCATAAGGGGCACATTCGACCCAGATCATCACCTTGTGGAAGCCCAATCGTGCTGGTGCAAAAGAAAGATGGGACCTAGCGACTCTGCATTGATTACCAGTGTTAAAAAAACAGGATCGCGGAGCAATAAAATAAAATAAAATGCGGAAATAAAACACAGAAGATACACAATAAAATAGAGACACATATGTACGTGGTTCACTATGTCCACCAGGGAAATTTCCAGGTCCTTCCTTTTTTATTGTCCAACAAAATGAAGGGATACAACCTACAACACACCTGTTGTAATTTCTTCTTCTTTCTCTCACAGTCTCCTCTCTCAGAATACAATATTCACACGCATACATAGTTGTAATACAATTCCCTCATAAAATAGAGTTTTCTTCTAGGGAAAAACAAACCCTAACATTATTTCTACCATCAAATCTGCAACCTTATAATGAACAGTCCAGATTGACTACGGAAGTACAATATTTTACAAGGAAATTTTTCCCAATATTTCACTTCGAGGGCGCTGCCCCCAAATCCCCCACCAGGGGGCGATAAAAAATTGTCGCTACCCCCCTTGGACCCCCTTGGCGATAGTTGTGGGGGGTCAAGCCCCCCCCACACCCCCTCGTTAGGGAATGGGGCCCAAGCACGGCTGAAACAAACCTCTGAATTGGGAAGATAATCAGGCTTCACAACCAGCAATCTCCCATTTGGAGACTGATCACAACAACTCCACTATTGTTGTACATGTTGGATTATGATCGACCTTGGACCTGGAAAAATTTTCATCTTCACCTTCCTGCTTGAAGACCAACTGAAACTAAGTAGGAACTTAGTTTCTCCATGGTTACTCCCTTTGTTAACATGTCTGCAAGATTTTGGCTAGTATGTATCTTTTCCAACTTCAAATTTCCATCTTCCAAGATGGATCATACGAAATGGTACCTGAGTTGTATATGCTTAGTATTTGAATGGAAGGTTGAGTTCTTTGCATGATGAATGGCACTCTCATTGTCACAGTACAACCTGTTATTCTCTTGCTTTTTCCCCAATTCCTCCATAAACCTCTGTAACCAAATCATTTCTTTCCTAGCCTCTATAGCAGCAACATACTATGCTTCCGTTGTTGAAAGTGAAACAACCTTTTGCAGTTTCGAAATCCAACTCATTGTTGTTACACCTATAGTAAAAACATATCTTGTGGTGCTCCTCATGCTATCTTTATCACGTGCCATATCTGAATCAATATATCCCTATATAACAGTGTCTAAACCTCCAAAACATAATGCATGAGTAGCAGTACCTATCAAATACTTGAGAATCCACTTTACCACCTCCCAATTTTCTTTACCTAGATTGCTCATATACATGTTCACAACTCCCACTGCATGTACAATATTTGTTCTTGTGCAAACCATCACATACATCAAGTTTCCAATTGTTGATGAATAAGGGACCTTGGACATGTATTATATCTCCTTATGTGTCTTAGGGCACATTTCCTTAGTTAATTTTAAATAGTTGGCCAAAGGTGTACTAATTGGTTTTTCATTCTGCATTCTAAACCTCTCCAACACCTTCTCTATGTACTCACCCTAAGACAATTTCAATTTGCAATTTTTCATGTCTCTTGTTATTCTCATACCAAGGATTTCTTTGCAGCACCCAAATCCTTCATCGCAAATGAATTATCTAATTTCTTCTTGAGCACATTTATATCCTTCATATTAGACCGGACAACAAACATCTCATCTACATACAATAGCAAGATAATATAGATTCCATTTTCTAGCATTTTAAAATAAACATAGTGATCATAATGACATTTACTATAACCTTGTTCTATCATAAACCTGTCAAACTTCAAATACCACTGCCTTGGAGCTTGCTTTATTCCATACAAGATCTTCTTCAACCTGCATACCAAATTCTCATTTCCTTTGACCTCATAACCCTATGACTATTGCATATAAATCTCTTCCTCCAAATCTCCATAGAGAAAAAATGTTTTTACATCTAAATGTTCAAGATGCAAATTTTCTACTGTCACAAGACTTAAAATAGTCCTAATTGAAGTCATCTTAACAACAGGAGAAGATAATTCATCAAAATCTATACCTTTCTTTTGTGCAAACCCCTTTACAACAAGTCTAGCCTTGTACCGTTTTTTTTCCTCCATCTTCTTCCTTCAACCTGTAAACCCATTTATTCTGCAATACTCTTTTTCCTGCAGGAAACTGAACCAAGTCCCAAGCATGGTTATTTACCAAGGAATCCATTTCCTCTTTCATGCCTTGTTCCCACGTCTTTTTAGTTTCTATCTACATTGCCTCTTCATAACATTCTAGTTCACCAAAATCAGTGAACAATAAATAATACAATGACAGAGAGTATCGTACAAGAGTTCTACTTAACCTGGTAGATATTCTAACAACACTTGCAGGATTTTGAGGTACATGTTGCTTCTGTTGTTATACATTTTGATTTTCTGGTACCTTTGGAATTTCTTTTTCAGTGATCTCATCAAGCACTGTGTATTCTGGTTTTTCTTTTTCCTTTTCTTTCCCTACAACTATTCTTTGTACATGACCTTTTCATTGAATATGACATCTCTACTCCTAATGATTTTGTGATTTTCATAATCCCATAAGCAATAACCAAAATCATTAACACTGTATCCAATAAAGGTACACTTCTTGGATTTTTCCTCAAGCTTTGTTCTATTTTATTTATCAATATGGACAAATGCTTCACAACCGAAAGTCTTCAAAAAAAAATAGTTTAAATTTTTACCTATCCATGCCTCCTCTAGAATTCCACCATACAAAGAGCTTGAAGGTCCTTTGTTTATTAAGTAAAAAGAAGTATCTACAACATCTAACTAGAACTGTAAGGGAAACCCATCATGCAATCTCATACTCCTTGCACACTCCATTATTGTCATATTCATCCTTTCTAACACACCATTTTCTTGTGGTGTTCCTAGAACTTTCTTCTCTCTACGAATCCTATGGTATGAACAATAATCATCAAACACCTTACTGCAATATTCACCTCCATTGTCTAATCTGAGACACTTCAACCTTTTTTCTATCTCATTCTCAACCAAAGCTTTCCATTTCTTAAAAGTATCAAAAACATCAGATTTTTGTCGAATGCAATAAACCCAAGTTTTTCTAGTTGCATCATCAATAAAAGTAACATAATAATGAGATGCATGAAGAGATGATACCTGAGTGGGTCCCCATACATCTGTATGCACAATCTCTAACCTTTCACTCTTCTTTTCTTTTCTGACTCTGAGAAATCTGACTCTCTTTTGTTTTCCATAAACACAATGCTCATAGAAATCCAAATCAATTTGTTTAAGATCTAGCAACAAATTTCTTTTGTGAAGTATATGCATCCCCTTCTCACTCATGTGTCCAAGCCTATGATGCCACAGTGTTGTATCCACTCCTGTAGAAGCTAAAGAGATAGAAGAAATAGTATTACCAATACATAAATACAATATACCTACCTTCTCTCCTTTTGTTATCACCAGTGATCCTTTGGTGACCTTCCATGCCTTATCTGTAAATATAGATATACAACATTCACTTGCAAACTACCCTATTGATATAAGATTTTTTCTTAGATATGGAACATGTCTTACCTCTTTCAACAACCATTGGTTTCCATTCTTTTGATTTATTTGTACCTTACCCATTCCAACAATTTTGCATCGTGCATCATCACCCAAATGAACCTGTCCAAAATCACCTTGAACATAATCTAGAAAAAAATTCCTATGGGGTGTGGCATGAAATGAAGCCCCCGAATCTACTACCCAAGACTTAGAAATATTATCTACAGAAAGAATCAAAGCATATTGTAACACATCAACTGTTACATTTTCTTCCTGATTTTTCTCTTGTTGTCCATCTCTTTGTTTCTTTGGAGCTCTGCAATCTTTCTTCAAATGTCCTTTCTTTCCACAATTCCAGCACTCTATATTTCCCAGTCTAGATTTGGATCTATCCTTCCTATAATTCCCATGGTTCTCTGAGCCCTTTCCTCTATCATTTTTCCCTCCCCTATTCTCCATTGTCAACGCATTACCTGGTGTCTCACCTATGTTTTTCCGACGCATTTCCTCACTAAGGATAACACCAATAACATCATCAAATTTTAGATTGTTTGAACCAAAGATAGAGTTACTTACATCCATGACAAAGCCATTCCAGCTTTCTAACAATGAGCACAGGATTAGAAGAGCCTTGACCTCATCATCAAAGTCCACTTTCACAAAACGTAACTGATTAGTAACCGTATTAAATTCATTTAAATAATATGAAACAGACCTACCTTCTAACATCTTCATATTAAATAATCGTTTCATTAGAAATACCTTATTGGATGCCAAGGGTTTTTCATACATTTTAGCCAATGCGTCCATCAGCTCTTTCATTGTCTTTTCTTTTAAAATATTGAAATCCATCGACGCCTCCAGGCTCGGCCGTATTGTTCCTAGTGCCTTTCTGTTAAGAACCTCCCATTCTTAGGCCTTCATGGTTGTCGACTTCTTTGCAATTCCGCCCAATGGTAGAAATAGATCCTTCTGATATAAATAATATTCCATCTGCATATTTCATAACTAGTATTTTTGGCCGTTAAATTTCTCGACCCTAAACTTTCCATCTCCTGACATTGCTCCCACTCGAACTAGGAACCCTCTTTTCCTGTGAGTTACCTTTCGCTCGGATACCAATTGCTATAAAAACATGATCGTAGAGCAATAAAATAAAACAAATGCAGAAATAATACACAGAAGATACACAATAAAATAGAGACACAGATGTACGTGGTTCACCCAGTCTGGGCTATGTCCACCAGAGAAATTTCTAGGTCCTTCCTTTATTATTGTCCAGCAAAATGAAGGGATACAACCTATACCACACCCATTGTAATTTCATCTTATGTCTCTCATGGTCTCCTCTCTCATAATACAATATTCACACACATACACAGTCGTAATATAATTCCCTCATAAAAGAGGGTTGCCTTCTAGGGAAAAATAAACCCTAACATGACTTCTACTATTAGATGTGCGACCTTATAAAGAACGGTCCATATTGACTACGAAATTACAATATTTTACAAGGAAATTTTTCCCAATATTTCGCTTCAGGGGTGCTTCCACATAATCCCCCGCCAGAGGGGGCTACAAAAATTGTCGTCGACCCCCTCTGTACACCCCTGGCGATAGTTGTGGGGGGGAATCCCCCCCACACACACACACCCCCCATTAGGGAATGGGGTCCAAGCACGACTGAAACAAACCTTTAAATCGAGAAGATAATCAGGCTCCACAACCAACAATCGGGCCCTAAATAAAATCACAGTGAGGAACCGGTACCTGATTCCCCGAATCGATGATATCCTTGATCATCTCAGGGGGGGCTGCAAATACTTCAGTAAGATTGATCTGAAGTATGGTTACCATCAGGTCCCAATGGAGCAGACATATGTATGGAATATTGTCTTCAAGTCAAAATAAGGACTTTTAGAATTGTTGGTCATGCCCTTTGGTTTGACAAATGCCCCAACAACTTTCATGAGGATGATGGACGATATCTTATGGTCTTTCACTAATTCTTTTGTAGTGGTGTATCTGGATGACATCCTCATCTACAGCAAGACTTGGGTGGAACACTTGTAGTATATTCAGTAGGTTCTACATACTCTGTGGAAACACAAGTTATATGCCAACTTGGAAAAATGTTCCTTCAGCATGGACATGGTCCAGTACCTCAGCTACATTGTTGATTTGCATGGTGTGCATGTGAATCCATCCAAGATCCAAGTCATTCGTGATTGGCCAGCCCCAACCACACTCATTGAGCTTCAGAGCTTCTTAGGCCTTGCCAATTTCAATTGCAGGTTCATGTTGGGATTCTCCCATATTGCATATTGGGCCCTCAGCCAAGTAACCAGGGGTGGTGGTAAGAAAAAATTTGTGTGGGTCCTCTCCTGAAAGAAAGTGTTTGATAGTCTGAAGTAGTGCTTGTGGTCAGCCCTTGTGCTTTCATTACCTAACCTACAACATCCCTTTGAGATCAAGGTAGATGATTTAGACTATGGTGTAGGCACAGTCCTCACTCAGCACGGCCACCACGTGGCCTATCATAGTGAGACATTATCAGATGTCATCCATAAGTACCCCACTTATGACAAAGAAATGTACTCCATTGTGCAAGCTTGCCGCCAATGTAGACATTACATTCTCAAGAAGGAGACAGTCATCCACATTGATCATAAGTCGTTGCAGTTAATGTGGACATAAGGAAAATTGCAGAATGACTGACATCAGAAGTGGTCCACATATTTGCAGCAGTTCCACCTCAACATCAAGTATAAAACAGGGAGTAACAATCAAGTCGTCAATTTCCTTAGTCGACCCCCAGTGGAATCACTGACCATGGTGCTAGAATCTTACATCCACAAGACCTTCGGATGGCCCCACCTCTATGTGATAGATCCTGACGTCGCCAAAACCTAATAGATATTGGGCACAAACAAAGTTGTCATGAATTTCCATCTTCAGGACGGGTTGTTATGCCATCTGGTCTATCTTTGCGTTCCATCAAGCGAGCGAGCAAAGTTTATTTTGGAATCCCACTATAATCGGGTGTCAGGACACTTCAACGTGGAAAATATAGTGGAAGTGATGCAATGACATTTCTACTGGCCGAAACTTCGGTAGGATGTCAACAAGTATATATGGTCCTACACTGCCTGTGATATTTCCAAACCAGCCACTAAGAAACAAGGCATGTACACTCCTCTTCCTACTTCTAAAAAGCCCTAGGAATCCATCTCAATGGACTACATGTCGAGCCTTTCATCCACCAAGCGAGGAAATGACTTTGCCTTTCATCCACTAATACATTTGGGTCAAATTCCGACGGTGCGTTCAACGCAATTGCCACTTTATATTGTCGGGAGAACGAAAAACAACAGACCCCCTCAAATGTCGTTTCACATGAAGTCTCTTTTCCGATGACATAGATTTCGTCGTTATTGCGACATCTTGGAGGTGGCAAGACCAACATCTTGAACGTGGCAAGACCGACGTCTTGAATGTGGCAAGAGAGACGTCTGGAATGTGGCAAGACCGACATCTTGAACGTGGTAAGAGAGACGTCTGGAACGTGGCAAGAGAGACATCTTGAACGTGGCAAGACCGACATCTTGAAGGTGGCAAGAGAGACGTCTAGAACATGGCAAGAGAGACGTTAAGAGGTATCATCTCCAACATGGTTGTTATGGGAGCGACACTCCAAGATGTCACAATAGCGACTATGTTGTAGGTATTTAAAAAAAAATACAATATCAATACTGAGAGGGACAGGTACATTAACCTTTGCTAAGATACTAGCCATGTCAATATTTAAATCTATATCATCGGTCTTAAGCAAGGTTGGTTGAGGAGGAGGAATATCTTCCAAAGGGGCTCTTGTCTAATGAGGTTTAGGATCACTAGGATATGTCTCGGGTGTGTTATCACACGAACTCGCAATTGTTGAGCTAAAGTCCAAAAGCTCAAGTGCAATCATGCGTAATAAGACTGCAAAAATATACTAGAGAGTAAGTCCATGATTTTAGATAGGATCAAAATAATACTGTACTTTCTTGGGTATGTTGAAACAAGTGCCATCCAATACAAGATCCTATATACCAATG
>JASDQU010098602.1:832-17374 GCA_032191745.1 Picea mariana | reverse complement strand
CCAAGGTTTTGGAAGAATAAGAATTTGACATCACAAAAATGTGAAGCCCATCAAAGGTTATAATATACACATATAGCTAACGTGCTATTCCAACTAATCTTTGAGGAGATGACACGAAGCACGAATGAAAGGTCATCTTGTTCAAAAAAAAAAAAGTTCAACAACCACATGAAATCTTAACTAATTAAAAAATCCACGTATCCTTTCACCATACCCACCAATGTGATGATAGCCAATAAAAAGAATCCACTTGTCCTCCACCCCACCCGCTAGTGTGAACAAATCTCCTCTCCCCTCCAAAAAGGAAAAGCGAGAAACACCGTATATTTGAAGTTTCCTTTTCCCTGTATTCTATTGAAACAAGAAAAAGCTTAAAACATATATGGACAGAAAAACATTTAACAAACTAAAAGAAAACAGAAAAACCAAAATTAACTTTGCCATGATCATGTCAACACCCCAAATAAATCAATAAAATTAAGTTACATTACACGACAATGGCGTATGCGTCGGGGATTGAAAAAATCATAATGATGTAACACTCCTTCTCACATACTATCCATAAATAATTCCATGTACGGTCTTGAGCAATAAATTAAAAAACAATATGTCCAAACTGTTGCGATGCGATGACACTGACGTGAACAGTTGAATGGAAAAATCCCAAATGGGAAGGAACGCGCTGTAGAGATTTCGTTTGCTAAAATGAAGAAACAAGGCCAAGTTTTTGTTCTCAAAACTTAATAATAACAACAGGGGTATCTATCACCATTGGGACTGTTCAATTCCATCTTCTGTTACATTTAACGGCGGCGGATAAGAGAAATCATGGGTATGAAGGATGACGATGGCGTGAATGAAGGTGGGGATGCAATGAGCCCGATGAATTGTAAAGACATTAACAGTAACAACAGTGCCTGTAAGAAAATGGAGGACGGAATTGATCAAACGGCCCACAGGATGGCGGAAGTTGCAGGCGACAAGAAATGTATGGAGGTGCCCAAATGTATGGAGAACGAAAAACCGCCCAACCCGCTGGGAAGTGCGATACGACAATGCGTTAACAATGTCCGAATTGGCGTGCCCTGCCCGGGCACCCTCGTGCGCCATGCTTCTCTTGTAAGAAGTCCTCCCCATCAGCACTTTTCAGATATGGTGTTCTTTTGCTTCTCAGTAAGAAGTATTGAGATTTCTGGTGTTTTATATTTTATTTCGTTATTAACATGTTATGGGTTTCTTTGCTGGAGTACGGTAATCTGTACTTTTGTTCTGTTTGATTCCGGAGGTGGGTAGGCCTCAAGTTTAGAAAACAGGGCTGTCCAGATGGTGTTTTTATGGGGTTAATCTAGTTGTCCTTACTCAGAAATATAGGGCAATCCTGCCGCAAAAGATCCCAAGAACACCCACAATCGGGGTGCATTTTTTTACAGAAATAACATAAAAGTTCATTCAAATCATTTCACATGTATATTCAAGCCTTCGCCATACCTGTTAGGATTCTATAAAATCTCTGTTTTACATAGATATTTTAACCAGAATTGGGGTAGATCTTCAAATGCCTTTTGGAGGCCAATTTTCTGAAATGATCTGGGGATTATGGTTTTTTGTCTTTCGGGACTTGCACACTTTTTTAATTTTTAAAATATGAGATTACCTAAGGATTTTAATGCATTTTGGATGAAAATTTTGTTGAATGGATTTTGATTTTTGCCTTTTTCCCATGTATTTCGATGATTTTTTTTTTATTGTTGGTTACCTAAGGCCCTTCCATTTTTTTCCATTTTCAGAACATTGAAAACATTTGGCCTGCTGAAATTCACCATGTTGCCCGGAATTTCCTATCTGTTTGCTTTGAACAACCATCAAACATTTGGTTTACTGGATCATATAAAATAAAACTTGAGTAGTTAATCTATCTCTGGAAATAACTTCCGTGGTGCAGAATCCTTTGTTATGAATATTCCCACAACAAATTTGTTGAATGCTAGAAGTTGATTTTATGGTACTTTCGTTGTTTGCTTTCATAAGGAGATCTTGATGATGTATCTTCTTTCTTTTCATTTAAAATTTGGTCACATAGTCAACAAGTATGCAAGTGTTAAACCAAGTAGTTTGCACATGGCAGGCTCATTGTCTCTGTCGCAAATTAGGGATTGTCTCAGGTATGTTGCAGGGTTTTTGTCTTGTGCATCTGTTATTCATCAAAAGATTTTGGGGGGACGGTTTAAACTTAAAAGTTCAAAATGACATTTAAACAAGCACGTAAGTGGACTATGCTATTTCTTTCAATTAAAAAGGAGCATATGGATTTTTCTAATAAACATTTTCCTAAACAGGATTAGAATAAGAATTGCCAAGTAGCCAATATACTAAAGTATCTTTCCCATATGGTTTAAAGTCTTGGAAAGACATAGGGAAATACCGAGGGAGTCAAGTTTGTCTATTTTTCACAGGCCCTAATTTTTGTTTGTGCTTGCAGCAAGTCAGTTCTGCCTTTCTTGTCTTGTCCAAGAAATATATTTCATGCTCATCGTATAAATATACTAGTCTTTTAAACAAGTTAATATATTATTAGAAATATTAGAGGCTTCCTTCTTTTTAATTGTCCGATGTAAATAAAGCTTTAGAGCAAGTTTTGTTATTTGTGTACTTGGAAGCTTGTCTATTCCTCATGCTTCTCATCTCGCTCTTGGCTTCTACTCATATCATTACTAGAGGCCCATCAACATTTCTTGGATCCCTAGGATTAGCTTTTGAAACTATTTGAGGAAGTATATCCTTTTGCATTTCTCATATCTCTGTCTTGATAATATTAAAATTTATAATTTGTACGAGTGACCTTTCAACCCATTCGTTGTTCATTCCATTCAGGGAATATCTATTGTTATTGGATTTTAATATAATTGGGACCAAGATTTTAGTAGTTTTCTGTTAAACAAGTAGATGTAGCTTCCAATAGACAATGTGTATCTTCTTTAGACATCGACTGATCCTCTTTGATTCTAATCAATCTGATATCCAAGTTCAAGTAATTCCTCATAGGATTTGTCGTCTAGGTGAAGATGCCAATTCCTTTGTTGGTTATACCTGTACATTTCACCCAGCATGAGAATGTTTTAAATCATCAAATTGTGCTCATTAATTACTGAATACTATTTCTGTAAATCGTCCACTGTGGAAAGTATCTCTGCAACCTCTAGATGAATGCCTTAATCCTTGTAATTGGTGATTCTTCACCATGGATGCCACCTTTGCAACAGAGCAACTTTATTTAGAGCTCGAGTCCAATAGCCATTGTTAGTAGTGGATCCTCACAAAACTTGGAGCCTTTTCAATCAGGATGCCATTGCAAACTTGTTCATACTACATAATCAAGAGTTGTGTTGTATGTGGGAGTCGTGATGTCTCATATAACAAATATGATATTTTGTTGAATTTTGAACAGGCTGACGTTGAGAAAGAGCCAGTCTTTGCTGGTTACACTGTTCTATTCCCTTCCAAGGGGAGAGTGGTTCCAATCTTCAAAAGTTACTCATAACTCTATTCATTGTGTTTCTTTAATGGCCTACTGCAAGAAATATCTTGTGAAGCCTCCAGATTAATCCTTTTATATGAGATTCCTAACCAAAGATGCTGGTCCACTGCAAAAAATGTCTTGCGTTGCCTCCAGATTAATCTTTGTGTTAGAGATTCCTAACCAAAGATGCCACCCTTTTGACTACTTTTAGGACCTAATTCTAAGAGCAATTGTTAGCAATCCATAGCCCAAAACTTGCCCTTGTTCATTTAGAGGATGTTGTTGAAACCCTGCTGACCTTGTAAGAATGAAGAGCTATTTTTCATTAGGGGCCACCTACCCTTAGATAACAAATCGAATGTTGCAAAACGTTTGAACAGTTCAACATTGAGAAAGAGTTTACCATCTTTTTTTTTTCTATCTCCATACACATTTTCCCACACAATAAAACTACCATTCTCTTATGCAGCCTGAAACTTGTTGTGTAAAATTAACAAAATGTAGATTGGTAAAGCGTGGAGATAGATGTTAGGAAAGATTACAATTGTCGCATTGTTCTTGATTTCTATGTTGAAAATGGCTCCTTCGGTAGCACCAGCTGAAAGTCAAGTTCCAGAGGTGCTTTCTTTGGTTAGATTTCCATATCTTGCCTTGGTTTTGTTGTAGCCTCTTAGAGAATTCATGTAGATCCTGCAAAAGTTTGTTCCAGCAAGAACACGGGAGTGGTTCCAGCAAGAACACGTAGTAACATTTTATCTAGAGATATTCTCTCTAAATTGTATTATTTATCACAAGACTTCTAGGCACTGATTCAAGCACTTAAGTACTGCTAACATTTCCTTATTGACAAGTAAACTATCATCCATATTGATTACTGACTTCCGTAGTTTTTAAACTTACAATCCAAATTTTAGAAGTGTCGTTGCTACATTAAATGAGCTTCGTATCTACAGCAATTCCACTTGGCGTTCAAGTATAGGAATTCTAGATTCAACAACTACAAAGATTGGAAAGGTCTCAGTCCATTAGATCTGGACATGGAGTCTATTATTTCTGCTCTGTATCATCTGCACAAGTCAACCATGAACCTTTTCTAGGTTATCACACTAAGGATGTTTTGCTGTAAATAATAAATCAAATGTGTGTGCTAAGTATAGTTGCTGAAGAGGTCCATTCTTACTCTCGTGGAGGATATTTTGGAGTATTATATAATCTATAGCATTTCCAAAGATATTTCCATTGATTGATTTTGTGCAAGAGTGTGGAAGATTGCATCTGTGTAGTTAGTCCATTTCCTTTAATATGAAGCTTGGCTTATATCAACCTCTATTGGTGGCATGGTATCCTTGGGTATTCATCTTATGGACTTCATGAGTGGCTTGCTAGTGATCTGTTGTCAGTATGTTTTTCCTTTTGTAGTGCCAGGGCCCATTTGCAAAAATGGCAATCATCATTTCTTCCAACAAATCGATGGATGGTTCCAAAGCTAGAGAATTGTTCCTCCAGTACATTTGGAGTATATACAGAATATGGGTGATCACGTTTGATAGTTTTTGATAGGGATACATGGTTTCTCAATAATTTTGGCAATGGAAAATGTTCATTGTCCAATGTTAATTGAGGTTTTCTACTTCTTTTCATCATAGGCTAACAACCAAACTAAAGTTGTGAATAGGACCTTGGTCATACGCTTTGTATTTATCATCCAACAGACTAAAAACTATACAAATATTTCCACATTCTCCACCATAGTTAAAAACAGTAACACGTGTATTTTCAAGCCATTTTCCTTTTGAAGTTTGTAACAAGGTTTTAGCTTGTTTGGTGGCATGATATTTCTGTTGATTTTTTGATACAAATGACACATAAATAGAAAGAACAAAGAGAAACAACTATCTTTGTAGAGCACTTAACACATATACATAACAKAATCAAAGAGACATTGATCCAAATACAAGCTAAATTAAATGGATTTGTAGGATAAACATAGGGTCCAAGATCGTTTTCAGGTGAGAGTCAAWGTCAAGTTGCAACTAGATAATCAAAGGTCAAAAAACCAATGACATCATAAGATTGGACATTRCAAGATTTTCTAGGCTATTGGATCAAATGCCTTCCACGTTGACTTATCGACTCATATTGGCATTTGTAATGTTGTTAGTACCAACAAGCTTTGYGAGCCACCACTTCATGAAGTATAGATTGTCCATCGATTATACACCTTTTTTATTTTAAGTGACCATTTATTGAGGACTCTTCAAGACACTAAGATTTAGCCCTAGAAATATTTTTTTTGCTCATCATGTAAATATATTAGCGTTCTAAATAAGTTGCATATGATATTAAAAATATTAGATATGTTCTTAGGCATAATATAGAAATATTAGACATCAAATTATTATTTCCTACCCTACATTAAATATACTTGGTGGCCGCTAGATGTACTTTCTTCTTAATATATAAGATAAGAGAAGATAACAATTTTATTACTTTCCAACAAATGACCAAAACTTAGGTGGGATTAGGGAGTATAACCAGTGACACCCATTTCGAAAGGTGCCCTAGGCTACCTCGAAAGTATAAAGCAAGATAAATCGAGATAAGACATGAAATTCATGAACTAAATATTACATCAAAAAGGAGAAAAAGAGAGAGAAAGAGAGAGTGCCAGGGATCAACTAACTATAGAGGTTGAGGAGGAAGAAGGATCTATGGATGAATAAATCATTGAGAAGGATGCGTTGAGAGGACCTGGCTGTTAGCGTTTGTAGCTCCGAACAGGTATTTCCATAAGTGTGTCTAATTATGGAAATCGTCATTAAAGTATCTTTTGCTATTTATAGAAGTCACTTCAATTATTTAATTAAAGTGATGTCTTTTTATTAAAGTGACATTTGATTAATTAAAAGTACTTTATGTACTTAGTGACTTAATTAAACAAGGAACGCTGATCTCAAGATATCTTAATCGTTGATGAGCCTAGGTCAATGTTATAAATATTAAAAAGACATGAAGGCAAAAGACAAAGACACATTCATTTTCACAGAGATCATTCAGCAGTGAATGAGGTGAAGTAAAAAATCAGCAATCTGATTTTCCAGATTGGCGAGGGGATTTGCAGCAGAGATCAGTGAGGGAGAGAGTGCAGCACTGTCCAGCAGAACAGGCTGTACAGTCAAGTCCGTACATCAGGCTCTACAGTTTTGTACGGCCGTATGGATTCTGTACAACAGCAGTACAGTGCAGCTGAGCTGCACATGTGGATCTGCAGAGGGCTGGTTTTGTGACAGCCTTGATTTCCGTGCAGCTGGGCTGTACCAGAACAGTCCGTACAGACCGTATGGTACAGCCAGTAAAGGAAGGAGGGCAAGATTTTCAGATCTGGAATTTCTCCAGGTTTGTTGTTTGTTGTGATTTTTCTCAGAGCCATTTTCCCCCTGTGTGGGAGCTGCAGTAGGTTCAGAAAATATTGAATGAAGAACTGATTTTGTGGAGCAGAAATAATTATTGTGTATTGGGTGTTTATTTTTTTTACTTGTTTTTCTCATTTTCTGCTGCATGCAAGTAAAATAATTCCAGTAGTGTTTAGATCTAATCTATTCTGCTAAGATTCTGGTTTAATTAGACATTTACACTGGCTAGGTGATCCTAGGAGGCATACAAGAACTATGATACAATTTTCTCCTACAACTTGAGGTCCAAGAAAAGAATCTTGTGATATGGCGCTAACCCAGATTGGTTTGTGGATTTGATCTATGTAGAGAATGAGTACCCTTAGCTCTTGAAGGAAGACTTGACTTGTCTTCAGACAAGACATTGTGCATGGTCTCATTGACTTGGTGCTTGTTGTGCCACTCATTGATAGATTTGTTTGCCGTTTAGCACCACCAAGTGGTGCAGTTGGTTGAAAAGAGGTAATCAATCTAATGGGGTGGGGACTAGAAGAAGCTTGCAGGGTCTACCATCTGAGAGTCACTGCCTCACGCATGTAAAGAACTACACACCTCTAGTTACAATATAAGATGAAGGTGGATACAAATCTCCTTGAGTAATGGACAAGGTAGTGGAATTTCACCATGAAAAATAAAATGGTGTTGTCCTCCTTTGTAAATCAGGGAGTTTTTTTTTGAGTATTTCTAATAAAACAAGTTTGTGTTATTCATAGAATTAGGAGCTTATCTCCTTGAATTTCTGAAGTTTAGATCTTGCTCTTCCACTTTCCGCTCTATTAGACTTATCTTTGTTTTTCTTGCTAATATAATGAGAATTGTATTAAATACAGATTGAGTAATTAGGATCCTAGAGTACATCATATTAGAACTTAAAGTGATCTTGACAAACAAAACTAGACAATAGATATTATCCAAACTACTATTGCAATATTCCACATGTAAGTGGTAACCAAGCTTAAACTAGATAAGAGTTATTTTTCCTTGAACCAACTTCTTCTTATCACGATGACACAATGAGGCTAACACGCCTAGGTTTGGCATTACAAGGCAATCATTACTACCATTCAATTCGATTACCTTTGGCTAAGAAACAATGAGTTTTGGGGGGTTATCTATTGTAATGTCCCCCACCTCTTGATGAAGAGGTTTGGAGAGACTTAGTAGTCTAGTCATCCCCACTAGACTATAGTCTCATGCAACATGGGAAAAAGTCAGCTAAAACCAATGTTATAATTTGAAGTTGACTTGAAAAGGTAAAAAGTAACTCACTGGAGGATTAAAGCGCTTGAGGTTGAGTTAGGAGTTGAACCTAGGGGTTAACTTAACTCAATAGAGGAATAGAAAGAGGTGTAAAGGAAAGCCTAGGGCGCACCTCTCAATCATCTTGGATTATTATGCATTTGGCTATTGGGCTCTTGAGCACACAGTTTTGAGGGTTTTGAGAATACAAACCCTAGAGAACAACTCGGTGGTGAAAGATTCCACCCATCTTGTTCCAAGCTTGGTCTCGGGGATGCAATACTCCACCCACACCATTCTGCAACATTCACAGGTACCATCACTCATCCAGAAGAGTAGCGGGCCGTACCATTGAGGGTTTTCCAGCAGGGGGCACATCTTTCTTTGGAGAGGAGTTCGATCCAGGTTATTGACATGGCTTTTTGACATTCTAGCACCTGGGTATTGCTTGCAGGGCCTTGATCATTAGATTTGATGTGTTTTGAGAGGGTTATTCTTGCCATATAATTATCTTGAGCTTTGGCACGTTTTTGAGAGAAGGAGGGCGCAACTGTGATTCATATCTTCTCAGTTTGGAGGGGTTATACCTCAGATCTGACCTTGAGACTTCTCCTAGTAGTTGGTGGTGGCCCGATCTATCTTTCAAGAGAGTTTCAAGTTATTTGGAGGCCTCCTTCATCAGGGCCGAAATATTGAGCTTGACAGTCTTCAGGAGGGGGCGCAGTTTTGATGGAGGATTGAGCAGTTTGGAGGAGCAGATCTTGGCATCAGGGCTTTAGACTTTAGGGAGGGCTTCTACTTGCCTCGATCTATCATTTGGTGGAGTTTGAGGCTATTTGGAGGTCTTCTTCAGCTAGGCCAAAATACTAGGTCTTCACAGCCATCCAGTGGAGCGCATCTGCAGCCAGGGGGGTTTTGGACTTGACCCTGGATTCTTCTTGCATTGATCTTCATTGTATATCCAGCCTTGGGGGCTTACATCATCTTGTCGAAGCATTTTGTAGCAGCTCATATCTTATCTATTGGAGCTATTTGAGGATTATTCCAGATCTGCATCCTTCTTGTATCAGGTTCTTTCTTATTACATTAATAAAGGCCAAATCTTGCTGTTGGTTCCATATCTTGTGTTATCTTGTATCTTCATTGCTTGTCTTCAGTTCTAAACTTAAATAACTGAACTATAAACCCTAAGGCCGAAACTTAAGAGGCCAACCTAAAAACAAACATACACAAACAAGCAAATCAATGGTTAGTTAGTGTTACAAGCGAGAAAATTGGCTTGGGAACATTACAGTGGTATCAGAGCTCTGATCCTCCCATCYTGTGAGGATTAGCGCATGCATAAGTTCAGTGGCATTTATATGGGCAGAAGAAGGAAACAGACAGGYGAGGACAGTGAGCCACATATGATAGCAGGGATTGCTAGGGACTTGCAACGCTCCATAGAAGTGTCATAGAGTGACCTTGTTCATCACYTGCAGGAGAGCCARGAGAYARCCCATAGGGGATAGGCCGAAATATCAGAGACTTTGAGGAAGGTAAGTGAAAGCCAAAAGTTGATATCACAACTCTTGATGGAGATGAATCATAAGGGGAAAGGCCTAGAATCTTATGCCAATAGGGAAACTAGTGGATCTCATGGCGGGAACAAACATCAGCARGAACATGTTCTCTATCATCATTCGGAGGGAAGCCATGGAGGGGGAGCACCACAGGGACAGACAGGTAGTAGGACCACTCCTAGACCGTACTTGCCTTCATTCGTAGATGAATAGTCACAGCCCAACCACCCAGATGAGTTTGAGGATCAGTTTGATAAATATGTCAGGGAGTACCACTCACGAAGCCCACCAGTTCAAAGACAAATCACATTGGATCAGTTTTGTGGATAGAAATTCTGAAGCAAACCTAGGCTGTACCATAGGAACAATTATGAGCTAGAGCATAGGGCTGGGAAAATGGAGATCCCGTACTTTGATGGCTTGGCCAAGATGACTACACAGGCGTGGGTCCAAAAACTTGATACTTACCTGCAACTCAACCTCGTGAGAGAGATGGATGCCATCAAGTTTGCCACCATGTACTTGGAGGGCAAAGCTCATGACTGGTGGTACCATGGGTTGACTACACTTGGCCACAATCAGATAGTGGCCTACACAGAGTTCACACAAAAACTTATTGACAGGTTTGACTAGGGGGATCTAGAGCTACCTTTCAGGGAACTTACCCAACTCAGGTAGACAGGGTCATCAAAGATATACATAGAGGAGTTTCAGAGACTAGCAGTCATGGTGCAGGATGTATCTTAGTCAAGGCTCATGATGCTTTTTACAGAAGGGTTGATGGAACCCTTAAAAGGGTTGGGTTAAGGCTTTCAAGCCTACCAACTTACAGGATGCCATATGGAGGACTAGAGATCTAGGCCCAGCAGCAAGGCCTAAGTTTATGCCCAGAACACCTCTAAACACTGGAGGAAGAGACCAAAGACCTCCAATGAATCTAGGAGGAAGAGACCCAATGGGTTTGATAGGGGAATAGGCAGGATTGATGAGAACACCAGAAGAGAACTAAGAAGAAAACAACTATGCTACACATGCAAAGAACCGTGGGACCCATCCCACAAGTGTATGGGCCGTGGCAAAGCTCATTATATTGAGGTGACATCGGATAATGAAGAGGATGAGGATTTCGGCCACCTCCAGAACATAGAAGCAGACACCACCGAAACTGCAGAAGAGGAGGCTGTAGGTCACGATAGTGTTAGAGAGGAGAAGGCTACATTGGCCTCTATTAGTGGGATACCCAAGTACAACACCTTCAGGATGAGAGGAGTATTGCAGGGGCAAAGGGTTTTGGTTCTCATTGATGGGGGTGCTTCTCACAACTTCATTGACTCAGCACTATTGCAGAGGAGGCGTATACCCACAGTTGAATTTGAAGGATTCAAGGTGGAGGTAGCAGGAGGAAGCACCATGTCTTGTAACAGGTATATTCTAGGGATGAAGCTTACACTGGGTAGGCATGACTTAGCATAGGACTTCTATGTGATGGACCTCCCTGATACAAACATCATCCTTGGAGTTCAGTGGCTCAGTACGTTGGGACCTATAACCACCAATTACAAGACTATGGAGATGTCTTTCACATAGGAGAGTGGGAGAAAGGTAGTTCTCAGAGGCATGTCTGGAAACACAGCCAGAGTAGTTACAACAAAGCATATGGAGGCCATTTTCAGAAGAGAGGAGATTGTATATGCTGCTGAGTGCAAGATTTCGGCACGCGTGGACAAGAAGGGGAAGGTTCACTATGCACCAGAGGTTCAGAGGATCATTAACAAACACAGTAAGGTGTTTGGACCCATCCCACCAGGAGTGCCACCGGATAGGGGATTTGAGCATATCATAGAGTTGGAAGAGGGGGCAAAGCCAGTCATCACCACTCCCTACAGGCACCCAAAGAAGTACAAAGACGAGGTAGAAAAGGCCATCAAGGAACTATTAAACATGGGTCACATTAGACCAAGTTCCAGTCCTTTTGCATCTTCAGTGGTACTGGTCAAGAAGGATGGAACCATGCGCATGTGCATTGATTTCAGGGCACTAAACAAGAAGACTATTAAAAACAGGTATCCCATTTCGAGGATTGATGAGCTATTGGACGAGCTCCATGGGGCTGTTTACTTCACAAAAATTGACTTACGCTCTGGTTATCATCAGATCAAAATGAGGGAGGAGGACATCCCCAAAACTGCCTTCAGGTGTCACTACGGCCACTATGAATTCCTAGTGATGCCATTTGGATTGACCAATGCGCCGGCCACATTTCAGTCATGCATGAATCACGTCTTCAACAAGCAGTTGAGGAAACATCTTCTTGTGTTTTTTGATGATTTGTTGATCTATAGCAAGACTTGGGAGGAGCATCTTCAGCAGGTGGAACAGATCTTAACCATCATGGAGGACCAATCTTTGTATGCCAAGGAGTCCAAATGTGAATTTGGAATGACAGAGGTCCTTTACTTAGGGCACATCATTGGAGTAAAGGGGGTACAGGTACACCAAGAGAAGATCCAAGCGATACTTGACTGGCCCAAACCTAAGACTCTTACAGAGTTGAGGGGATTTCTCTGCATTTGCAGTTATTACAGGAGGTTCGTCAAGGGGTTCTCACAACTTTGTGCACCCTTGATCGATTTGACCAAGAAGGGGGCTTTTAGATGGAGTGAAGAGGTACAGTCTACATTCGACAAGATGAAAAAGGTGATGAGCACATGCCCAGTCTTAGCCTTGCCAGATTTCGGCCAACCCTTCATATTGGAGTGTGATGCATCCAGAGAGGGCATTGGGGTCGTACTGATGCAGAATAGGCATCCCCTTGCCTATGAGAGCCGAAAGTTGAGGGGCCCTGAGCTTCTTTACACTATCTACGATAAAGAAATGCTGGCTATCATGCATGCCTTGGCCAAATTCAGGCAATACTTGGTAGGGGCAAGATTTGTGGTGAGATCAGATCACAATAACCTTCAATACTTCTTGGAATAGAAGGACTTAAATGAGAGGCAACAAAAGTGGGTCAGCAAGATACATGCCTATGATTTTGACATTGAATTTGTCAAGGGGAAGAATAACATAGTTGCAGATGCATTATCCAGGAGGCCATCAGTTAATGCCATGATCGATATCTCAGTTGACGGGAAGGCCCATCTCATGGTGGAATACTCCAAAAACCAGTTCACTTGTCAGTTGATGGATGGGAAAATACAGGATGCTAACTTCAGGGTCATAGATGACATCATCTACTACAAGGGTCGAATTTTCTTGGTTCCTGAGTCAGCCTTCAAGGCTAAGATACTACAGGCATGTCATGACTCACCAGTGGCACCAAGGCATTGTCAAAACATACAGACAGGTGAGGGAACGGTTTTCATGGAGGGGTCTCAAAGAAGATGTAGTCAGACACATCAAAGAGTGCACTACTTGCCAGGAGAACAAGGATGAGCATACCCATCCCGCAGGATTGTTACAACCTTTACCCATTCCAGAGCACAAATGGGAAAGTATTTCCATGGACTTCATCACAGGATTGCCGAGGGCACAGGGGAAAGACTGCATTTTCGTGGTGGTGCACAGGTTAACTAAGTTTGCACACTTCTTCTCCATTGCCACAGACTTCAGTGCAACACAGGTTGCAAAGTTGTTCTTCAAGGAGATCTTCAGGCTACACGGATTGCCCAAGACTATTGTTAGTGATAGGGATAGCCGATTTATGAGCACTTTCTGGCAGGCACTATTCAGGTTGGTTGGTACGGCCTTGACCCCTAACACCAGCTACCATCCTCAGACTAATGGACAGACCGAAATAGTCAACAAGTGGGTGGAAGGCTACCTAAAAAATTACGTAGCAAGGTAGCAGAAGGCATGGGTTAGGTGGCTACACATGGGGGAATACTGTTACAACACCACTCATCCCATGTCCATCGGTATGACCCCATTCAGGGCTTTGTACAATTATGACTCTCTCTCCTTTGTAGAGATTGCCTTTGGTGACAACATAGCTCCCATGGTATAGGAATGGGTACAACAGAGCCAAGACATACTCCGAGAATTGAAAGATCACCTGCAAAGGGCACAAAATTAGTAAAAAGTCCAGGTGGACAAACACAGGGTAGAGCACACATTTGAGGTTGGTGACTTAGTCTACTTAAGGCTCCAACCGTACAGGGAGGCTTCTATCAAAAGAAGTGGAGTAGAAAAGCTCCAACCTCGGTTTTTTGGACCCTATAGGATCAACAGGAAGGTAGGGGTCGTGGTTTATGAACTTGAGCTTCCACAGGGCAGCATAATTCACAACGTCTTCCATGTGTCATGCTTGAAGAGGGCCATCAGCTAACACATCACCCCACTGGAGGTACTGCCTGTTGAGATTTGTACCTTGGGAGGTGTTCCCCATGTGCTTTTGACCTCCTTAGCACATGAGGGAAGGACATAACACTTTGTACCTTGTACTTTTGTCTATTTTCACTTTGACTTTGGTTAAAGTGAAATTTGGTCACTTTTGGCATAAAGTGATTATTAATTCATAAAGGGGTGAATTTGGAGACATAAGTGGACTTAGGAAACTTAACCCAAAAGTGGGTTTATGATTTAGGGATGCATGGGGAGATCTCAACCATTGATTAGATTGAATCTCCACCATTCATTTCTAGGTTTCCTAATTGAGGTCTAAGAGGGCGCATTCTTCATGGAGAGTTTTGCTTGTTTTGAGAGGAGCACTTGAGCTATGGAGATGAGATCAGTTGCATGAGGATTCTTGAGGGAGGCCGCTAGCATTCCTTGTGGGAGGCTTGGAGCTGCTTGCTTTATTTATTTACTGGAGCTATTCTACTTCAGAGAGGGGCGCATTAGCTTAGTAGGTTGATTCATTCCTGGTAGGATATCTAGCCATCAGATTGCAGTGAGGTCAGTTGCAGAGTGAGGACATCTACTGGAGCTTCATTCCTGTGGAGGGGTTTTCAGATCTGACATCACAGTTGGCAGTTGGAGCAAATTCAGTGGTTCTGACAGTTTGCATGAGGGGNGAGGGAGGCCGCTAGCATTCCTTGTGGGAGGCTTGGAGCTGCTTGCTTTATTTATTTACTAGAGCTATTCTACTTGAGAGAGGGGCGCATTAGCTTGGTAGGTTGATTCATTCCTGGTAGGATATCTAGCCATCAGATTGCAGTGAGGTCAGTTGCAGAGTGAGGACATCTACTGGAGCTTCATTCCTGTGGAGGGGTTTTCAGATCTGACATCACAGTTGGCAGTTGGAGCAAATTCAGTGGTTCTAACAGTTTGCATGAGGGGCGCACCATTCTGGGGTGCATTTGGTGGATTTGAGCCTGTATATCTTCTCTGTTGGAGTTGCTATTGTATCAAGTTCTATCTTGTATTGTGTTTATTGTAACTCTTCATTTACTTTTTTCATATATACACATAGATCTCAAACTGGTTTTCCCCGGGGGGGTTTGGTCCAGGGTCATGTTGACCAAAAATACCTGTGTCTACAAATGCATGATATTAGTTCTTAGATCTGTTCATAATCAGCAGTAAACGATGTATTAGGTGTGTTATGTTTATTTGAGTTGCATGTACTAATTTTTTATGACAAAAACGACATGCTAGAGCACCCAAATTGAGAACATAACTGTAACAAATCAGCTTGAAAGTATTTGAACTGTTGGCTGTTATAAAATAGCAGAAAACTAAACAAGAAGACAGTGAAACTTAGAGCCTCTCTGTGGTCAAAGACAGACCCAGAAGGCAAGTTGATAGGACCTGGAATTTTCACATGGTATCAGAGCTTCGGTGGCTGATTTTTGGGATAGTTGGGACAGCATTTTGAGTGGCTGTTATATACTTCTTTCTGGCAGATTTTGAGGACAGCCATTGACTCATTCAGTGGTTGTTAGAGGGCAGAATTTTTCAGAGGATTTTTGGGCAGTTTGGACACCTTGAGATCAGTCTCTTTTCACACCTACGCAGTAGGAGTGAGGCTGATTTTTGTGACCTCTTTTCACACCCATTTTGTTCGGAGTGAGGTCAGATTACATTGTCTCTTTTTACACCTGTGGGGACAGGAGTGAGACAGTGTTATCCTTGGCGGAGAACATCAATTGGGGATTGCAGATTGGTAGAGATGTTAGTATCTCAGATGCGAGTTGAGGACAGGCTAGCTGGGACTAGCAATTGGTTGTCTTGGAAGGCGAGGATGATCTTCGTCTTGGAGGACCTCGAGCTATGGGACATAGTCGAGGCAGTTGTTCCCCCCATTCCTGTCACTGCTCCCGTCTTGTTGGCAGAGTTCAGGAAAAAGAACAACAAGGCGAAGAGGACTATTTTTGACGCAGTCCGGGATCACATTATACCCCATTTGACGGGGAAGGCTCATGCATATGAGATGTGGGCATCTTTATGCAAACTATATGAGAGCTCAAATGAGAACTGTAAGATGGTTCTTCATGACCGACTCAGGGGCATTCGCATGCTCAAGGATGAGTCGGTGACTTCATTCCTTGGTAGATACACTAAGATCAGAGATGAGCTTGGAGCCGTCGGCGAGGTTGTTGAACCCAAATTTTTGGTGAGGCAAGCTTTGAATAGCTTCACCAAACCGTGGGGTCCATTTGTATGTGGCATAGTTGCTAGAGAGGTCTTGCCTGCATGGGAGAGGATGTGGGATGACTTCGTCCAGGAGGAGATCAAATTAGCATCAGAGGTTTCTGGACAGAGGCAACAGCAGCAGCAACAGACTGGTCAAGGTGAGGAGGATCTTGCTCTTTGGGCAAAGGGCAAGAAG
>JASDQU010098600.1:0-17769 GCA_032191745.1 Picea mariana | reverse complement strand
CTGAGATCTACGCAGATCCTGATCTTCCCTGTCTTCTTGTCTTATACCACCATAAGGATAATCCACTCTGACTCTTCGATAGGTTCTATAATCCCTGCTTCCATCATTCTGTCGAGCTCAATCTTCACTTTTTCCTTATATTTCGGGTTCAATCTGTAGGTTCTTTGCTTGACTGGCTTCATACCTAGTTTCAAAGGGATCCTCATCTCTCCCATAGGACCTTTGATACCTTTCATATCAGTGAACTTGATTGGAAACAAGTCATGATATTCATGTAGCAACTCTGTAATCTTGTCAATGGTAGTAGCATCCCAATAATCTCCGACATTGGCAAGATTTGGTGTCACCTCCATCCCAATATTGAATTTTTTAATCTTGATTCGCCGACCAATAAATGGTAGCTCCACTCCTGGTCCTTCCACATTTCTTTGGCATTCTCTTTCTGTGATGTTCACCTTCCTGGGATCATCATCGTCATCAGCATTGATGTTGTAGTAGCTCTGCAATTTCTAGAGAGATGCAGTCCATTCGTCATCTTCTTGTTCCAGAGGGAGGTTATATGCCTCCTCGAATGCCTTCTTTCTCACAATCTGTAATTCTTGGTCTACTGAAGGATATCCACTTTCAAATAAAAAGTTGGTTATAAAATTATGAATCATACATTCCCAGTCTGCAGTGATGAGGTGCAACTCTGCTTGAAGGTACCAGTTGATAGGGGTCGTATCCAGCATGTTAATGAATCTGTGTACCCATTTTTCTCGAGGGATGTTGCTCCAGGCCTCTTCGCACATGGTCCTTTGGGAATCTTCGACTGGTATACCTTACTTCGCAACCGACTACTTATGCCGAGAACCGCGTTGTTATCAATGTTCGACATTGTGCCCAATCTGTAATATTAATTTTGTGTGTCCCTCACCATCTTGCTGGTGTGGATTTTAGGGCCTCATCCATTGCCAACAGCCTCTGTTGTGTTGGTACATTTTCTTCAAAATCTGATAGGAAGGCTTCTAAAGGGTTCAGACCACCAAAGGTGGGTAAGTTACTTACTGTTGTGCTGATCCAGTGGACTTCTCTGGTTAATATAGCACATCTTCTGGTGGATACTTCATACATCTGCTTCTGCTAGTTTTCCAATGCTTCTTCTTAATATAATGAACATGTGCTATCAATTTTCCAACTCATATTCCCATCGGTTGTAGGGTTGATGTAATCCTTTTGTTTGGCTATCAGTTTGTATATGTTTTCTAGTGCATATGCATAGTCTTCTTCTCTGATGGGCTCTATGTATTGTTGACCTTCATCTCGATGTAAAGGTGTGATGACCCTAAGGCCATCCTTTTCAAAAGTCATGTGTCTCTTCTTTAAGTCAACAACAGTAGAGTTATCAAAGGCCCAATCAATTCCTAATAGTGCAGGGTAAGGACAGCTATTGTCAACTATTTCAATTACCTCAAAATCTTCAAACGTTCTTACTCCATCGATGTCCATAGGGACATGCTCCAATTGTCCAAATGGGCTGAAAACTTGTTGATTATCCATCCTAAGCCTAATAGGGGAATAGATCAACTTTGATTTTCCATTATGTGCCCAAGTTTTCTTCGTCATGACATTGAACTTCGACCCTAAGTCGAGGACTACATAGTCTATCTCATACTCTCTTATTTAAGCATTCAAATGTAATTCCTTATTTTTCCTTCTCTTCTGACCAATTTGGTGTACTTCCCTATTCAGTAAGGGGTATGTCTTTCCTAATTCATACTGTCTGATTAAGTTCTGTAGCTCTTGCACAGCGTTATCATCTTGAATTATCTTAATACAAGTGTATAAAAAGTCCATGAGCTTGCTTACCTCTTTTCCTTCTCTTGGCGAACCAGACTGATCAAATGCATGAGGCATTCCATACTCTCTTATTTCTGGCTTTGTTTTTTATGAGGAACCTTGATCTTCTTTGAATTCTTGTCTTTCTTCTTCAAATATTTTTCTTTCTTTCTTTGCATTAAAGGCTTGGGTCTTCTCTGTGGCCTTCTTGATACCTGAGTCTTCTACAAGATTTCCTTGAGTCATTCTATCCTCTCCTGTAGCAGCACCTCCTCTTGTTATGACAGTGACTCTAAGGTCTCCTCTACGAGGTTCAGCATATATCAGTTTCACTTGTGGGTTCTGTTGAGGTCCTCGTTTTTCCTGAAGCTTAGCAAGCATCGCAGGACATTATTCTATAACATGGTCAAATGAGTTGCAGTAGCTGCAAGTGGTACAATAGTTCTAACAATCCCTTGAAAGGTGTCATGGTTTTGTGAAATTGTAACAAATTATTTGTCCTCGGCCTCGACTCATTCCTCCTCCTCGTCCTATTCCTTTGAATCCACCATGAGGATTGAAGTTTCCTCTCCTAGGAGAGTTATACTGCATAGTATTCTTGATGTACTTCACCTTGGATCTTATATATATATATCTCGATATTTAATGCATGAGATCATAAGCTCTATAATATCTATCATCATGTCCTACAGACTTACAAAATGTATAATATAAATTTGTAGTTGTTTGGACATACTTCTACATGTAATAGCACTCACATGTGCGGTGCCTATTTCTACATACTTCGCACCAGGGCAGGTTGACTTGATTCAAGGGGCTCGGTGCTCCTGAGGCCAAATATTCATGGAATAAAGGACAATGTTCCTTATCATGGCCTTCTAATCTACATCTTACACACCATATATTGTCTTTTTTTTCCTTCCCCTTGTCCTTCTTCATATCTTCGACATGGAGAGACAAACTAGTTAGTTGAATCAAGATCTGGCTCATACCTGAGCTGGATTCTCCCATAAGGGTTGATTCAAGTTTCATAGCGATCTCCAACACCTCAACCTACAAAGCAATCTTCTGTTGCATCAGAGGAACTCTAATGTGTGGTAACAGGGCAGCGATGAACCATTCTTTATTCTATTCATCTGGGATTTGAAAAGTCAATTGGTCTGTTAAGGTCTTGAATCTTTGATCAAACTCCCAAACATGCTCGGCTACTTTCTTCTTGATCTCCTTCAGTTCCGTAATACATTGAGACTCTGACTTAGGTTTCTTGAACTCTGCAATCAACACATTCTTGATCTCTCCCAGTGGCTTAGGTTGCACAATTCCTTGGACAAGCTTCATGTACCATCTCAGTGCGTGATCCCTTAGTGTAGTGCTGAATTGGGTCCTTTTAACAGCTTCATCGGTGACATTTTTAATACTCCATATGGCTTCACACAGAAACCAATGTTGATCAGGATCTTCAGATCCATCTCCCCTAAAGATGGGTAGTCTCATCTCATCTTCCATAGATCTTCCTAGGGTTCCTGACTAAATATGTAGTGGGCTACTATGGACAGTTCTCTGGACGCTCTAATGGCTGGGATTACTCTGGTTACTTAATTTTGAATCAACAGGAAGGATAATAGTACTTACTTCAATGGTCTACGTGGTCTCTGAGATTTTAGGTTCTCTTTATTGAAGCTCTTCAGCTCATCCTTCCTCTGTTTCGATGGGTTCTGAGTGTTCTTCGTCCATCATATCTTCTTCTTCTTCACTGTAGAAACCCTCTTCCCCGTAGTTTTTTTTAAATAGGTTCTCAAGGTGAACCCCTCTAAATACTCTTCCACTGCAAATATGTCCAGCCTCTGTGTCACTGTCGCTGTCTGAATTCTTGAACATTATCCTTTTCAAATCTAGCCAATCTATTATATCTTCAAGATGTTCTTCTCATGCAACAACATCTTGATTCTCAACTTCAGAAAGTACAAAAATTTTCCTCTGGGTCCTTTAAAAAAATATCTTTCATCTTGGTTGTATGACTCTACTCTATCAACAGAAAACTTGGTGATATACCCTCCAATGGTACTATCAAACTAATGATCTACTACTCATGATATGGTGTTATCAAATTCCTTGACCTTCTTGATCAACTCCGACGTCCAAACCACCAGAAGTATAGATCGGATCTCGAATTGGGTATCGACTAATCTAGCTAGCCACTCATACAGCTCCTGATGGATTCCCCAAAAGAATATCTTGTGTAATCCGTAAAAATGTACTTCTCCAACCAGTCCTCTCAAATAAGATTAGGGTTCTTGTTCTAGGCTTCAGCAAAGTCCTTTTCTTGATCCTTTATCCACTTTTGAGTTTTTTTCTTCGATGGGAACCACCTTGAAATTCCCTCAAGAAGATTCTTGTCCCGATAATGGAACCATTTGTTGGCATAGGGGCAGACCCAGGGTTCAGCCCCAAGATCTCACCAACAAGCCCTAGCTACTGGCCCTTTCAGCAACACCTACAAAGAAGATGCAGTCTCACCTGAAGCAGCTATGAGGGGGTTGCAGGACAGAGATGTCTACAACCAGGGGAATATCAAGAGGATCTAATACAACAACAATGCAACATGTATCTATCACTTATCAAGCTAGATCTACCCTGCACAGTTATAGATCTGATCTAATACAAAAATTAAAATAACAATATAACGGTGACAGAGATCAAAGTATCAACCACACACACAACACAAGATGTACATAGTTCACCCTTCTCTAGGGATACGTCCACAGAACTGTGATTATGATTTATTAAGGTAAATAATATAGTTCTTTTCTGTGTTCTTAGCTCGCAGATATTCTTTCTTCTTATCTCTTTCTCTCCCCTTCCTGGCACCCAGTTGCAGGACCTGACCTTTGCACATAGCTGAAGATCTTATAATACCAGAAGGCTCTCTCTCTTAGCACTTCCCTCTCTCAATACAATAATATCTCACCACAACAATAGAGCTAGATCGACAACAGTACCCTACCAACCCAAAATTACCAACCCAACCTAGTCCCTTTAGACCTCTATTTATACATTACAATCATTCATTGACAGCCCTAGGCCGAAACCTAGGTGCCAAAACCCTAAATACCAAAACCCTAGGTGTCTAAAACCCTAGGTCAACTTGACCCACTTTTTTGAAGCTTCGCCAGCCTATCTTTCCTTCCTTCTCATGCGGTGCTAACGGTGGCCTTTCCCGCTTTCTGAGTTGTCCTCGATCTTTCTTCCTATATTATCTGTCATCCTCAATCTCCTCATCCAACAACTTGCATTTCCGTACTTCGCTCCATCTTTTCTTCTCTTTTGCTCACTTCGACCTAGTGACAATTATTGTGTCTTCCGCGAAGTTCTCTTTTCACCTTTTCTTCCTTATTCTTTGCTTCCTTCCATAACCAAGGGCCAACAAATGGGTTGAGCATTCACTATAGGATGGGCAACAGTGATGATAGGTTCCTCCGGCACTACAACCATTGTGGTTGCATGAGTCGAAGGGGTGCCATTAACTATAGTAGGTGTGGGAGTCGAGGGGCTCTCAGTATTCTAATGACTCAGTTCAGTACTCATCCTTGTATAATCACAAGTCTGAAAAGTGGAGGTGTGTGTACCACATCTAATAAATCTATGATTTTTAGAAGGAAAAGACTCAAAATCCAGTGGTAACTGTAACAAGCAGCGAGACAGGCGGGGAAGTTGGTCCAAATCCACAATGACTTAATACTCAATATATAAAAACAAATCCTAAGGCCAACTAGTAATTAAAGAGCACACCAAAAATAATCAAATGGCCAATATGCACACAAACAGGATAAAGTGGTTGAAAGGGGCCTCCCTCCCTAAAGTAGGTATGCCTCGCCCAAGAGGGGCTTGAGACTCCCTTCTAAAGATCAGAGGTAACAAAATCAGTTATAAGGGCCCTCATGGGCTTAACAACCAGTCGGTCAGATCCCCCAAGAGAGGTAATCCTCCATAAAAAAATTGTGTTGTTTGACCCTTACCTGACCCAGGGTACCTGCAGAATAACCCCTGCAAGTAACCTATGTGGCACCTAAGTCAAGCAACTAAGAAATCACTATATAACTGATGTGCAGGTGAGAAGTTTTAATTTAGGTCCACCATATGGGAAGGGTAGAAAATCCTAAAACCTTGACAGCACTGCCTCCGACGGAGGTAAGGGCACTAGAAATATCCCCAGATACGAATAGATCCCAGAAATATCTCTAACTCTAAGAAGCTATTGGGGGGATATCCCTTCAACCGACCTCGCGTGACCTTGTGATTAACTCTGGTGTAATTCCTGATATTACCGATTATACAATGGATTTATCCACTCCTTTAGTCAGGCACATATGTTGATTTAATAGCCTCGAAGAAATTTACTCATAAAATCCTATTCCAAGGCACTAAATCCTAAGCTTTTGTGCACACTAGAAAATAAAATCGTTACTAATCAATTTTAAATTATAGCTTTAATTTTAATGGCCGTGCTTACTCAAAAGGTGTCGTTGTGAAACTAATGATGTTATGACTCAACAATTAAAGTAAGTATGAATACAATGCAAAGTCCTAACCTCAATTTTCAATGAATGATATGCTTCCTAAAATCAATGCAATTTTCACTTCAATTCTGCAATTCTGAAATAAAAATGCAATCTTTCTTTACATGCACTAAGATAAATGACAAAGACTCAAAAGATCAAAATTCCAACCAATGTAAAATGATTAATATTTTTGTATTTTCAATATAAGAAAAATGAAAATGCATGGACTAAACAAGAACTTGATATATAAAGACTCTAATGTGTATAGAAAGAGACAACTCAAGTAGGATACCAAGGAGCGAAACACCCAGCCCAATGTATAAGGACAATCAAAATGAAAATATGATCAGAAAGGCACCACCCAAAAATTCAACCAAAGACAGGTTTCATGTCATCCCACAGACACTTAACAGTCACTACAAAGACCCAAGAAGACTCAATAATCATCAAAACCTACCCAGCAACCACCAAACCCATCAAACAAGAAACAAAGTTTGATGTATGTGACTGTTCAATGGAAAAGCACGTATGTATGCAGCTTTTAGAAGGACAACATGCATATATACGTGAATGTCAAGCAAAAACCCGCATATGTGTGTCAAAAACATAGCTAGGCTAAGGAGAAGGTTGAAATACTCAGACACAGAGTGAACAGAGGATTTCAAGCAATGATACGAAAAGAAAAGCAATATGAACAAGAGAAATCTAAGGAGAAAAACACTCCAAACCCCAAGAAAGAAGATTCAATCCCCAGTATGGTCACCAATTTTGTTACGAGGAAAATATCTTTATAGGAGTAAACCACAACAGACGAAAATCACTGTAGAAATCAACTCTATTCTCAAGTAAGCTATATAAACAAATATGCTAGGAAGACAAGATAAAAGGCCTACCTCATCCAGACGTTCGATGAAGTCTGTCATTGAGCACTTGACCCAAAGCAATATACCTGCAACCAGTCCTCAACAACCAAGCAAAGAAATCATATGGTGATAATATATGATGTTATCATATTCAATAACATAATCCATTAACATTCATAACAAATACACCCATGGAATAATAATTCAAATATTTGTAAGATATGAATTGGACAATAAAAGAGTATTTCTATTAAGATATGATAAAAAAAAGTGAATAAGTTATAGACTTTTGTGTCGGCACAGTTCGGAACCAAGAAACTAAGTTCCTTCCAACTGAGCCTCCACCTCTTCAATCCTCCACCAAAGGAAATCTCATAGAAGAGAGACAATGAATTTCTCAATCAATAAGGGAAGAGCTTGGGGGCTGAACACTGTGTTCAGACTTAAAGGATAAAGGGATGTAGACTCAATGTGAAGTGAATAATTCCTCTAGAGTAACTTTGCTCTCAAAGTTGAACTCTTTCTCCTCTTTTCCATAGCTCAGAATTGACCCATTTATAGCCTTCAAGTGGAACTTAAGGGCCGAGTCAGAATGTTTCCAATAAATGGAAGGCCAAGCATCATTGATCTTCTGTCGTGAGATGGAAACCCGACACCTTTTTTAAATTTTGGGCACATTTCCTGATGTACGCGGGCTGTAGTGGTGCAACCTGCATATACGCATGTTGTATAGTAAGCAAGGTGCGTATATGTGGAAAAACATGTATTTTTAGCTCTGGGATTTACAAAAGGGATGAAAATTCTCCAAGGGGAAATGGGAAAAGTCCTTCTGTGCAAGATTGCATGGGGTGAGGCAAATCTTGCTATAACAACTACAGAAAGGTCCGTTTTATGGTGGGAGTTTTTATATGGATACAATCCAAGAGAAATAATCCAAACCAATAAAAAGAAAACATGAGCAAAGGTGAAAGGAGGAATGAGTTTGTGTTTGTTTTTTATTTATGGGTGAAAGAAAATAATATTGATGTATACAATCAAAGTGTAAGATATCTAAGTTTTAGTTTTCAAATAAAATGAAAAGAGAACAATCGAAATGTAATAAATTGAAAGAAAATAATAATCAAATTTGTATGAAGATAAGTAACCTCAACAAAACTTCTTTATTCAACAAATAAGAATATAAAAATGTTGATCTAAAGACTGTCAAAAAATGTAAATGTAGTCTTCAACCTTATCTATAAAAAAACAAACACATACCAAAGGATGGGGGCCCTTCCAAACTTGGTTTGTGTTGTGGAAGAAGTCTACGGTACTAAGGACTAATCCACACCATGTACAAGAACAACAACTCTTTTAATTAGTTGAAAACTCCAAGGAATTACAAGCACTCCTCCATGTGTTCAATCTTCTTCACAACAATGAATAGATCTCCTCCATTACAAAACGATAATAGCTACCCCTCTCGACCTTTTAGCACTCTTATTTTTACAAAAAAATCATTGAAGAGAGGATGATACTGAATCCCAATGCTCAGATTTCAAATTTTACATTTTTAGGAAAAAATCTCAAAAATATGGGTTTTACTGCAATTTGGGCAGATTCGAGTTACAGATCCACCCATATATTCCAAAATAATTTGAATTTAGAAAAACCTCTCTCTTGTTACTCAATTATTCACCTTCTGGAAAAAACCCATATTTTAGAATTTCGATATCTACCTCCATAGGCACGGAAATTGAGGTGCAAGTTGGCAATTTGAGATTTTTATTAATTTTTGCAAAATCATTCCCCCTGATCTAGAGGTACACAGGTGCGATATGGGTGAATTATGACTCACTTGTTTTCATGTTGATGTCGTTCTGGACAAAACCCATGTCCTCGATTTTCCTCTAGAAGAATTCCAAATTTTTGAACTATATTTGGTAGGGGATGCCTGTAGGATGTTTGTACCAGATGACCACTGGTGACAAATAAACACTGGTATTGGATGAGCACAGGTATTGGATGAATGTAGGTACCAGATGACTGTAGAGCCTTCTATTACCATATGACTTGGAGTGTGAGTATTAGATGACCTTGAGTGTTCCGATGCAGGTACCATATGAGTTCCAGTGCGGGTACCAGATGACTTCTAATACGAGAACATATTGTTTGGACATAGAAACATAGGATTAAACTATCATCAAAATAAATTTTGTATAATCGTCCTTTTAATCACTTAAAATATGGAAAATTATGTATTAACCACATAGGATGAATAACAATAGATAATGGAGGTTTATGGTGCAATTAGGGATATATTATTGACGAAATGTGGGGAGAAAGTGTAATGATGAGTGTATTTGTGTAGCGTAAAATATGACAAAACTGGAGCCCAACACTCCACTCGGGAAGGACCTTGACTAGTATTTTATTGTATCATTTGTATATTTTTCCTCTCCTTAGATCCTCTTTGTTGCTTGATTTTGATCTACTTCCCCTTCTCTCTTCTTCATTAAAGAGATCAAAGAATCATTCATTGAGTTTTTGAGTTTTGTCCTTCTAGAGCAATTGTTTGAAGTTTTCAGAAGGGTAGCACTCCCCTGTAGTTCAAACCAAGGTGCCATTTACCTAAATGGAACCCCCCAGAGGCCTTCCAGAGGGAACCATTACATGACTGGCTCCCCCCAGAGCCTCCTACAGAGCGCCATTCCTTTAACTAGTGCCATGTCTTCTTGAGAACACGAGTTCCATTCCCCCTGTTTTTGCCTTTTTGTCTCCTTTCTTCTTGCTTTTTTCAGTCTAATTATGAGGGGATTTTTTCTCAAAAACCCTTGATTATCTTTGACTTTGTTTTCCTAAGAATTTGAAATTTATTATGCATTTATTTTTCTCCCTTGAGTTTGCAAATTTTCTCTTAGTTGTGATCCCCTCAGGTTAACAAGTTCACTTGGTTCTTCCTGTCTTTGATTTTGACTGATCTTCGTCTCGTAAATATTTCATATTACTTGGTTTTGTAGGATTGTTCATCAACTAGGTTGTTCAAAGGTTTCTTGGTATTTAGCCTTCTTGTCTTCATTTGAAACATCTCTCCTTTCTGGATGATTAGGACTATTTTTCTTATCACGACCCGTCTTGATTTTTGTTTCTTGTTGCTCATTGTTTTAGTCTTTGCATGGATGTTTGTCTTCTTCCCTTTTGACTATTTGATTGTTTTTTTTCCCCGTACTTCTTTATGTCAAGAATAGATGTATTTTCATTCCATTTGAAAAGTTAAGAAGTGAAAAGGTTTTCATATCTCCTTGCATACATAATCAAACGAAGAAACATTTTTCATTCATTAGGAATTTTGTTTTGATTTGGAAAAGGAGCTAGTTTTTCATGTGCATTTCAGTTTTCGAAAACATTTTACTTGTAGTTTGGCATCATCTTGATCCTAGAATTAAAAGTTGCATTGTTTTGAGTTTTTTTTTTGTGATTAAGAAGAATAGAACTCGTATCCTTCCCATACGTAGAATTCATCAAAAGAAAGAACTGCATATCATTATTTTGAATTCTATTAATTTGAGTCTCTTACACATCATTGGTTTCATCTCTGTGAACCCTTTGAGTTAAAATCAATTACAATCAATAAAACACTACTAAAATAAACTAGAACATTTTTTTGTTTTAGCACACCAATAGTAGCATAGGATTAGGGTCTTTGGACTAGGTGAAGTGAGTAAATTGTCCAAGACTACTAAACATATTGTAGATTACTAAAGAGCGTACAAATCCAACTTTCATATAAGCATAGCCGGGAATCCCCTCTCACATAGGGGATAAACACGCAGTCACGTGTAGGAGATCAACGGATATTACCCCTCCAAAGCTTAACCAATCTTAGTGGACAGATCATATATTGGGGTTGTTCTTGAGAAACCACTAATTTCATTTGGTCTCAGTGCTGTGTGAACTCTGAAACCGTTTGAGGTCCTCTGGAGTCCTACTGGTCCACTTGTCTTCGGTTCTCCTGAAGAGATTCAGACTTTGATATCCTTCACATACGTTTGATCCCTACTATCAATTTTACTTGCCTGGAGGCTAACTGTGAGTTGGTAACCTTAGTGGCATTTCCTAGGTACCTATAGAGGTGATTATGGGGGGATTCCCACGGTACATGGGGAAGATTTCATATCACACTCTCAGTACCCTTGGAGGGTGAACCCACAAAAGAAAAGGTTTCTTGCACCAAGAATGGTTGTTATGTGGAGTTCATGGTAACTACTTCTCATTTAATCGTTGGTGGCTTGTTATCACTTCTCCAGAAGATCATTGAGCCTGTTGTTTCTTGGTTGATTACTTTTTGTTTTCATAGGAGTGTGTTTCTTTGAATTTCGTAGTCATCCTTAGAATCGAATATTTCACAGTATGGAACTTGGCACTCAGGAACCTCAACATAATATTTCTTACGAAGCTATGATCGCAGATCACACTTATAAAATTGGGGGCGTCGCTCTTGGGAGTGGCCATCATGTCGAAGAACTGCTCCCAATCATCATGGAAATATTTGCATCTTTTGGGAATCCTTTTCTTACTAATCAACTTGGCCAACCACTCTTTGATCCACAATCCACGAGATGTGTTGATTCTTATTCTTCTAATCGATTATCACTCGGTTCCACCACTACACCATCTTTTGGCGCGAACTTATTATCATTTGGTTTTCCTGAAGGACTTGGGAATTCATCTTTTTCTACAACTCATGTAGTTGATATTGTTGGTTCTTGATCCTTACCAGAAATCGCGTTGACCCAGGTAACCCTGACTCAACCACTTGTGCATTCATCTCCTTTCACAAATTAGTCTAGTAATATTCCATCTTCACTATTTTTTCACATGCACAGACCAAGTGATTTACTTGGTCATTCCATTAGTCAAATGGTAGGGAGTCAATTCATTCACACAATCTAATCCACCTCCATCTCACACATCGCATATTAGTACACCCTACATTGGAGTTCAATATTCAATGGGGGGTCAACCTTCAACTGGGGAGAAACCTTCAGTTGTAGGACAATTTTTTACAGGGGGGAAACCTACATGGTTGAAAAATAAAAAATTCTAAGGGAAAGAATCTCATGAAAGTCCTTATCTCCCTAATACCACTAGCATATATCCTCGACATCCATATCTAGTATTTGTGAATCCTTTGTGGGCTCAACCTAATCCGACGGGAATTCCTCCTCAAGGAACTATTCCCTATCAATATGTAAACCCCACGATTCCAATGCAACAATACCTTCCACCTCCATACATTGGGGGACCATTATGTGAATTTAAGTATGTAGGAGTTTCATCCACTCCATCACAGTACATGGGTGGACAACTAGGACAACCATCTTACATGGGTGGACAACTCGGGAAACCATGGTTATGGGAGGACCATCTAGTTTTTTCATCTTGCCAAAACATGGATATGGTCCTACTGGTGTTCCCGCGCAATATGGTTATCACCAGTATCAACACACTAACTAAAAAGTATCATTCTTGGCTATGTTAGATCTGTCAGATCTATTATGTTTAACCAACAATCCCATCCTTCATGCACCATTTTGACCCGCTATCCCTTCCAAATTACCATCCAACATTCTAAAATTTAACAGAAAACCCGGGGAAGATCCTAACAATCATGTTATGGTTTTCCATTTATGGTGTTGTTCCAATTATTTGATGGATGATTCCATTCATCATAGACTTTTTCAGAGAACACTTACATGTGCAACAACAAAATGGTATATTGAAATGTCGTGTAACTCCTTTTCCGACTTTAATTCTCTTTCCATGGCTTCCTTGACACATTTTAGTTTCCTATATGGTACGAGACTGGTACAAAACATTTGAGATCACTTTGGAAATCCTTTTCCACCCACATATTCAATCATATTCATGAGTGGAGACGGCGAAAACGGTTGATTAAAGCTCCCATTCCAGACCAAATCATCATGGATTGGTTTACGAAGTCACTCTTGGCTTCCATACCCTGTGATATTTCTATGGGAAATGTTGTGACTGAGGAGCATGCTATCATCCATGCACAATATTTGGACTTGGTTTACTACCATTCTGACAAAATTTAAGATCTGATCCCTAATGCTCCTCGTTCGTCAAACAATCCATCGAGGTCTGCTCTGGAACCCAATTATGTTCCAAATGCCAAAACTACTTTCACTGTTTCTCAAACCTACGAGCTGAATGGGGTCCAATCCACTTCATCTCACCAACTAGGAGGTAAGAATAAAAACAAGGGTAAATCTAAGAAACCTTCTAACGATCCGGATGATCCTAAGTCTATTGATACTCAATTGATAAGGAATCCTAAATCTCATTGTATGATTTGTGATGAAGACCACTACATGAAATATTTACCTCATTGTGAGGCTATCACTAAATATCTGAACAGTACCTCAAAACTGGTTCAAAAACAACATTTGGATGCGCAAAATCCTATCCCTCCGCAAGGGGGAAACGCAGGTCATTCCCACCATGGGGATGCTTCCACAAGTGCCTCTGAGGTGTACATGTTTAAGACGCTTAACGTCATGACTCAAGAAAATACTTATGACACTCCTCCAGGTGATCAGACTAAAGGGAAGGTTGTCGATCAACCCTCTATTTCCACTCCTCCTCCATCAAGTTCCAATCCTCTTGATTTTAAGAAGCCAATTTCTGACGCAGTGTTGCGCCCGCCTAAGAGCATAATTCGAAAAGAGACATTTAATCCAAATTTCTGTGCTGCCCAAAACTACAATATAGTTGAAGATTTGGAACAAGCTCTTGTGCTATGTCAACCCTCGAAGTTCTACAACACTTTCCAAGTCAACTTAGAAGCCTATTTTCAGCCATTGGAGCCATGGATCCCAAGGATTTGAACCTGATTATGTTTCATCTACATTATTTTAAGGATACGGTCTCCTACCACTTAGCATTCCAAATCCAAGTTTTAGTTGGTGGAAAAAACATCCATCACACTATTTTGGATGAGGGAGCCTCCACCTATGTCATTTCTTTGTGTTCTTGGAGAGCCCTTGGTTCTCCTACACTAACCTAGTACCCTACCACCTTGAAATCATTTGATGGACGTGGTTTCTAACCTCACATAATCTTGCAATATTTCATTTTGACATTAAAGGTTAAGACCATTTTGATCGATATCGAAGTGTTCGACGCACCCCTGGATTATAATTTTTTACTTGGTTGTAGTTGGTTATATGAGATCATCGTCGTCGCATCTTTGGTGTTTCATATCTTATGATTTCCCCATCAAGGAACAATTATCACCGTTGACCAACTTGAGTATACAACTTCATATCTCTACATTGTTGCAGAAAATAATGTCCCTTTTCTAGGACATAATAGTTTTGAGACTATAGGAGTATGCCTCCTTAAGGATTTCTCACTCATGGGGGTTTTTCCTTTACCTCCTCCCACCCCACAGGTTTCCATGTTAAACATGATTTCGACTCAGGTGTGAAAATCCTTATAATTATTTGATCCTTTGGTAGTATCTGGTCTCAACAAGCATAGTTCATTTTCTCTAACAATATTGTTAAAAAATGAAACATACCCCCCTCCATCCAAATCGACTCTCACTTTGGATTGAATACTTGAACCTTCTTTTCCTCCGCCTAGTGAAAAAATTATTATTAGTAACCCGACGCCTAAACGAGGAAATAAGGACAATCATTGGATGAAATGACGCTTGGGGGGAAAGTCTCCAACCTTTGTACATCATGATGGAGCGAATCCAGTAGCTTCTTCCAAAGAAACTGGGGACAAAACACCTCTAGAGAAACATGATGCTAGGAGTGATCCTCACTTGGGGGTTGGTCCCACCGTAACGTAGTACTCTTTTATAGAATGAGCTTAGTATTTTTTCTTTCTCATTGTCATAAATACATGAGAATAAGTTACCCAGCTTAGTCTTTGTTCATTCTCGTGCTCGTTAATACATGAGAATAGGTTACTGAGTATACTTTTATCTCTTTTTCGAACTCATAAAAGCTATACGAAAAAGGAACTCTTTGGAGTCTCCTTAAGCTCTTTTCAGACTCTTTAAACATGAAAAGATTGTCGAGTGAGATTGCTTCCTTTCAAACTCGTTAAAATTTTTTAAAGGGTGTCTTTCGATTGGTAGTTTATCTCTTATTCAACCTTGCAAGAGTAAATATGAAAAAAGAATATTCTAGTCAAGCACGATTAGAAGAGTTCTCCCCTTTATTGTTTTACACTTTTTTCAGGCTTGGGAGACTAACTTTATGAAAAAATCACTCTTGGAGTCGCCTTTAAGCTCTTTCCAGACTCTCTAAACATGAAAAACCATCGATTTTACCTTATTTGGGCTCGTAAAACTATGCATCGAAGGACCTATGTAAGTCCAATCTCCAAGACCCATATGGGACTGAACCACTCCTTCATCAGGTTTGTTAAACATATGTTGAGGGACTCATCTGAAGGATGAGGTATACCAAGCATTTGTTATCCTCCTCAAGCTCATTAAAAATAAAGAGGTACTCATCTATCTGGATGGGGGAAAAATTGAAGGAAGTGGGTCAAGTTTTTTATCATTTATGGCAGTTATTGTTTCCCATAAACATGCCACTAGTTTGCATTGCGTCTTATAGTTGGGTAATCTTCTTGTCTCTGAGTCTTACTAATTCCATGTGTCACCGTACTTTTTCATCTAGTTAAATAGCACTCTTATTTCCATCACATTATGTTCTTGGAACTTGTCGAGTCAATGCTTCCAGGTTAGTTGTCATGCTTCATAATGTTTAAGGGAAATTTCACTTCAAACCATTCATTTGCAATATTACCAGTTTCCATTTCCTGTGTCAGTACTTACTCATCTAATTCACCATCTAATATCACTTTCATATGTCAATTTCATGTTGATTATGGGGAATACATCAGGCCCCTCCTTTGATGAGTCTTTTCCTATCGACTTCAACACATTATCCAAGAATTACACTTAGAAACTAGTTAGTACCTTGGGACCTACATGCCTCAATGGCAGGCCTCCTCACTTCTGAAAATATGTTTACATCATTGACCTATGATCGGAGGATTCCACCAATGTTCGACCTCATCTCATTTACTCACATTCACTGGAATGTAATAGGTTGCCTTGGGATTCATGGGCATCATTGGTGATTTCCCTTGCACTTGTTAACAATTTACATCAATGATCGGTAATCAAGTAGTTTCTACCATGTTCGACATCAAACCATCTATTCACATGGCTAGATTTGTACCTCATCTGGATCGAAACGAAGACCCTGGGTTGGGCATTCACTTTGTTACAGTCTCTTCCTAGGATGAGATGGAGATCATTTGAGCATGCAGATATATATATTGTCACATAGATCAACATTGTATCGATATGTGGCTATGTTTTTTCATTTCGTGGATCCAATGTGTATTTTTTGTATGGATCCACATTGTATATTCGATGGCCATATCCTTAGTTAGTATTCTCATGGATTTGTAGTGTATTGGTTGATGTTCGTGCTTTGAGTCATCTCATATTCTGAGCATAGGTATTCCTTCCTTGGAAATGGAACATATATTAATATCGTTTGATGATTGTTTGCAACTTTTTCTAGGTTCTCCCACTCCAACACCCTTGCATTGAAGAATTTGTAAAGTGTTTCAGCCATCAATTTATCTTTTGCCTCACACTTTAGGGGAAATTTTCTACACATCAAAACTCCATACTTGCGTTTCGCACCCTAGTATCACAAAGTGACGCATGCACCTCGGTAAGTTTCGCATTCACTGTCGCAAGTGTCATATGCACCTTCCCAACTGTCGCATTCACTTTGTGAGTGTTGGCACAGGGGAAGACCTAGGGTTCAACACTTCAACAGTGCACCAACAAAACCATAACTAGTAGCCCTTTTGGCAACACCTGCAAACCAGGAGAAGTCTCACCTGAGGTAGGAGTAGGGGGGGTTATAGGACGCAGGTTCCTGTAACCAAGTTGGGACACAAATATATGATAACAACACTTCACAAAGTATTCTAGCAACACTTAAAAGGTGATATGCATTAGTTTATTATCTTTAATAACATTGTAGAACATACCCTAATAGAGATTGGTGCAATAACAACAAAGGTTAAGAACTTCAACCACTTAGCACATAGCATTAGGTTAGATCTAGAATTCATTCATCTTTAAGACAAGTAAGCACTAAGCAACAACAGATCTATCTATCATACATAATAATCAAATCACTGAGCCTATTCATAACATAAAAAATACAGCACAAAGCCAACCAAAGACACAACATATACGTGGTTCACCCTAGTGTGGGGCTATGTCCACAAACTGCTTTGTCTTCTTTATTATTCTTCAATCTCTTACATTCATTTTCTCTTGCGCACCAAGCCACAGAGCCAAGCTTTGCACCATACAATAGATATTCACACTAAGAACCAGATCCTCCTTCCAAAACCCAGTCAAGTCATAGAGCCAACTTCTCTAGTGAGCACAGATCCTTCTCACATAC